>CM039582.1:24638699-24691633 GCA_022457205.1 Saccharum spontaneum | reverse complement strand
ATGCAAGGTCTCTAAATTAGACTTTCTAATTGGTCAAACTAGAACCTTCTATGGTCAAATGGAAGTCAAACTTGTCATGGAGGGCAATTTTGTAATTTTGGTCAACATGAACCTTGATCCAAATGTTACTCTAAGTATAGCTAAGGTGTTGTAGGTCATGATTGATGACTTTACCTTTTTGTTACACCAACTAACCATTACTTTATGAAATCAATCAAGCAAGCCCTAAACATCACATGAATTGCATTACATGAAATACTAAACATGAATTATGCATGTCATGCTTATGCAAATGCAATGCAATTAAGGACTAAACACTTGAGGTGTTACACAATAGATCTAAGGAGAGTTGAGTCATACAATCAAATCAAGATGTGCATGTATGTGGATGTATGGTGGATATATATGGTGGCTAAACCTAATTCTACTTTGCTCCTTGGAAACTAATCTCTCTTTTGAAACTTGGAAACATTTGCTAGAGAACAGGGGCTATCTTATTCATCTCTCTTTTTTTAGGCGGGCATCTAAGTATCCATTGTTTTAGATATCTCGGACACTTTTCTATTTTTTTCAACTCCTTTTTTTCTTCTTTTTTTGAATAACTTTTGCATAGCCCCATGTCTCTTTTTGGCATCAAAAACTTTTGAGAGGTAGCAGCAAGAACTTTGGAGCATTGATTTAGTGGGTATCCTATAGGGCATATTTTTGGTGTTTTCTCCCAGTGTAGGAGTAAAATATTTTTGAGTGGATCTAGATGAAAAACATGTCTTTGTGCCTACCCCTAGTGTAGGAGTAGTGCATATGTGGGTGGTGTGTACATGATCTTGATTTTAAGAGCATGACAAACCTCTCATAAGGCATCAACAAAGCTTGATTGAACTCAATGCAAAGCAAGCATCATATATGTGAAAGTTTTCCTAGTCTAAATATCATATATGGATCTAGTAGGAATTCAAGCTTTGTCATACAAGAAACTCATCATGAAAGATTTTTATGTTTTTCAAGAGATAAATCTTCAAAACTCTAGTACCACTAGGAACAAGATAAACAGTAGCTCAGATCATCTCATATCATATACATCAATTACTTAGACTTAGATCAAGCATATGCTACCCACGAGTTTCAAGTTCAGATTAAATCCTTATATCAAAATAGTCATATCCAAAACTCGAGAGAATTCAAGGCTAAAAACTAGGTACTTGAAAAGAACTACGACAGAGTAACTATTCATCATTTCTATTATAAGAGATTATTTTGAGTCCTCTTTATTTTATTCAGCTCTTAAAACAAATTAAAGCACACGAAATACACACCTTTCCATTTTTAGACCACACATTATTACTGTAGCTATATATATATTTATTATGAGGATAACTTTTTATTTCATTTCATTCATCATTTTTAAACTATTTAAAAGAAACTAAAAAAATTAAAAACAAAAGGGGAAAGAATACTTACCTAGATACACGGGGTTGCTTCTCCCCAAGCAAGCTCTTTCGGTGAGGGTTCGGTGTTGTAAATCCTTCAAACTAGACTACTACTTGTAAAGCTCATTAATCAAGTACCTCGGTTTGCTCTGAAGATGAGGATTCTTGTGATGACGCATTTAATGTTGATGTCACCTCCTTCCGCCAAACCTGTCTTGGTGTTAAGTTTTGATTTTAGTTTGACAGGTTTAGAACTTTTCACTTGTAGAAATTGGGGAGTCTACTATCTTCTCCTTACACTTTGCTTGAAGTGTGTCCTACTCATGAGATAAGGTAGAGATCAAATGCATGGGCTCTGTTGGTGGGAAAACACCAACAGAACCAAAACTTTTTTTATTCTTCTCTATCCTTAGGTACTTTGAACAAGATGAAGTTAATGTTATGTTGTGTTCAATTATATCATAGGTGATAGGATTAGAGGATTGAGCATGAATGTAGCATTTAAGTACATTTGGCTAAAATGGTTGAATTTCATAACCAATGGAAGGATTGTCTATCTCTTCATAATGTACCAATCTTTACATGATCATGACTATCATCTTCCAGAGATAAGTTATGCAACTTTTTAACTTATTTGGTTAAAATTATGAGATCAAGAAAGTGTTGCTAGTAACAGGCTTAAAGAACATATTGAGTTAGTCAGGGTGGATCAAGTAATGGAGTTGTAAACCAAACATGTTTGTTTCTTATTTACGTGCCTACCAGAATCAAGGAAAAACTCTCTTTCTCTTTTCTAAAAAATAATGACCATTTACCTTAGCATGTTGCCTTTGTCATTAGAGCATGATGACACCATATGACGAAGGATAGGTGACTCATGATGGTCCTTCTCTTTTTGCTTGAAGTTTTCCTTGTTCGGATAGCCTCACAGTTTAAACTGTTCATGAGCTTCTTGTCTCCTAGATTGTACACTTTCTGTCTCATCCTTTTGTCATGCCATCTTTTGGCTCTTTAATCTTTTAACGTCTTGTTAGACCTTCCACCTCACTCATTATTTTATGCCTGCAAAGGATTAGTGGACAACACATATCCAAAGGAATACATAATTTTGAAACATAGGTTATTTGTCTAGAATTTTATAGTTTCCCTCTATGCTAATGAAAAGATGGTGTTAGAATTATTCTAGCATAATTTTTTCTTTATCATGTTTTATATAAGCATGGTTTCAAGGCAAAGGTAACTTATAGCAAAAGACAAAGTGAGTGACCTTTGATACTTACAGGTCTTCCATCCATCATGAATGAGCTATGTCTTCTTTGCACAATGTTATTAGAGTTCATCATGTGTCTTGCTTCATCTCTGATTTGAATTCATCTTGTGACTTACCAATATTGAATTAAGAGTTTTCTGCGTGGGGTTAGTCTAACAAAGTGACCAGTATCTCTATAGTATATTCTTGGTTCAAAAATCAACCTAGACACTACGTCTAATTTGATTTAGGAAGGCATTAAAACCTTTGGAAGTAAGATCAGCACTCTTAAACTAAGCACCATGCTTAATTTAAAAGATGTATGAACATACTTCAAACTTTAAGCATACTATAGTAAACAAAGGTAGCATGAAAGAATTATAGAGATTTATTCAATTGGAGATGAAAGAGCATGATTATTATTGAGCAAATTGAGCATGGCTTAAAAGTAGAGACAACCAAAAGTAGCAACATGGCATAAGATTTTTTAGAGAAGCCCATCCCCCAGGCTTGAATTTTGCAAGGCAAAATCAAGTTTGGATGATAGAACTCTTATGTGTGAATGTGATTCAATGTTGCATGATAATTGGTTGGTCATACCTTATGTCATCATCCTTCATTCTTTTTACTTCAAACCTGGAATGGTTAGTGACAAAGACACCCAAAGAAATATTTTTACAATTATATTTCTACGCTTATTTTACAAGGGTATCACAACAGAAGGTGAAAACTCATATTATCTTTGAAAGTGCTTATTTTAGCACAGAAGCTTGTCCTTGGGAAACCTTCAAACTGCTCTTCTAATTGGTAAAGTGGTTTCTCCTCCAACACCAACCTTTGTGTACCTATCTCAAGATTCATGCTAACGAGATTTGCAATATTTATGATAAACATATGTATCTACAACCCCCCTTTAAAAGTCTTTATGAACATGAAGCATAAGGGGGTTGAAGATCTCGTGTGTGGTAATGTTAGAAAGACCAATTGATTCTGAAGATTTCTCATTCAAGCATGGATTTGATGATGTGCTCATGAAATAACTTCCTTGCTTGTCTATGTCATCTTTCCTTTCAAGCCTAAGAGTGTTTCTTTATGAATGTCTATAGGCAGAAACATTGTCTCCATCATTCCATGCCTATGACATTCATTGGATATTTTATTGTCCAAGATTTCCCTTGGATTGGTGACTCTCAGATTCATCTTGACTAAGGCCTCCTCTAAACTTGGGTGTCTTGTTTACTAAGGAGATTGACTTCAGCGTTTAGATCAGGTTTGGGTTCTATCATTAGGGGTTCGGCCTTGTCCATCCATTCTTTACTTGCAACAACGCATGTCGTTGCTCTTCTTGCTCTTCCTTGTGCGCTTCATGACTCCTATGCTTTGGGTGTCTTAGAGGATTTCTAGGACCATCATGAGTCTTAGAAGAAAGAATATAAAAGGGATCATCAGGGTCAAGGATGGGTTTAGAGATGAGTTCAAAACTTATATTGGTTGTAGGCATAGAAGGGGAGAAGATAGAATTGGCTTCAAAATGACTTGGGTCTTCTTCTATGGCATCACTAGACATGCCATCCTTGAATTCTTCTAGATGTCCCCCAATGGGATTTGATTTAAGAGACTTTCTAAAAGATCTCTTCTTAAGAGGATTTGAATTATATTCGCTCAAAGGTCTTTTATGAAATTAGAAGTTTAAGCTATTTCCAAAATCAACATCAAAAAGATTATCCTCACAAGAAATTTCAAAAGGTTGAATTTCTTCTTCCTTTGAAGGATTTAGATACTAGGATATTGATGGTTCGGGATTGACAACTAAATCTTGGGATTAGAGTAGTTGTGATTTGGCTATCAAAACTTTCTCTTCTTGATCAGAAGATAATTTCTTCTCTTCCTAGGGAGTTCATTATGAATGCTAGTGTAAGGAGTGTTTCCACTAATTCTATCAAGCATAGACCTTGCTTTACTAGCAGACAATGAAGAAGAGCTCTGCTAAAGGTTAGAAGTTTTATTCAAAGGTTGACTACTCTAGAGATGAGAAAGAAACATAGACAAAATTTAGAGCATAACATTTCCTAATCTCCTTGCATACTTTCTATGGTTCAATTATACCATTGCTTAGCTCTTCCCGTTAAAGAGAACAAAAATAACTTCCATCGTAAGATCTCGTCAGACATGCCAGCGATACACAAGCATGCACAGGTCTATGCGAACTCCCATAGGTGTAAGTATGGGTTTTTGTCACCTTCTCCCAAGAAGGATTGATCCCGAATCAGTTTTAAATACGGGCGTAGCTCATAACTAGGTGTTATGATATGCTCTAAAGATTTTGGTGGTTCTAGGCTTACACTCATGGGTTTAGCATCTTGATATATGGGAGTATTATCCATGCTAAAAGAAAAAGTAAAACAAATAAAAGATAAAATGTTAAGCTAGACTCAAAATTAATTCAACAACCGTTTCCCCAACAACGGCACTAGAAAGCTTGTTGGTAAAAATTAATGCACATAGATAAATCCGTAAGTGCATGGATACCGCTGTAGCTTTTAGCCAGAAGTATTCCAAGTATTGTATCCACAGGGAAACACATGAGACTAACTACGGTCTAACTTAACTAAGGGTAAGCCAGGATAAGATGTATATGATAAGTATTGATCAATCATAAATCATGTAAAGTACTCCTTTCTATGGCATTAGTGTTGGCATTTCTTAGCACCACTACTAAAAATAGAATTACTCCTACTAATAGCAATGGCGCCAGAAATGATATAGTAATTATTAACTTGTCACTACTATAGTAGCCACCTATCAATTAACCTTCATCTCTAATATTAAACTAGGTTGTCATCCCTAGTGAGGAACTTAGAAATGTTTGTTGGTTCTATCTAGCATTACTACAAGAATAATGCTAAACAAGAATCTATTATTTCATGTGACTAAAAAGAATATAAAGATAACAATGAAAAGAATTCTGCAAGCAGACAGATAATTATACCATTGTAGTATTTTACCTAGAGTATTACCAGGTTGTCGATTTATAATTCTACCACTTATGATTATGAATACAATAGTATTGATAATTTATGAATATCCATGAGAGAATGAACCAATATCATATACTCTACTCAAAATAGGGATAAGTCACAAGATAATAAATAAAGATATATAAATGATAAGTACTTGATCAATCATCATGATAAATAAATAGTAACTTAGAGCACTCTAGTTAAGCAATAGGTTAAGTCTAATTAGAATATTAGAAAAATAATTCCTAAGTAGTCTTACTAACATGTCAAATGCTTAGTATAATTAATTATATCTAGTGATCATAGCCAAATTATGTCACATAAGGAACATCAACTTAGGAAAGTTGAAAATAGAGTCCTCTCCTTCGAGACTGGGTTCTACGAACATCAATATATATGGGGGATGGACTGCAAAGGACTCAACGTAGCTATCACCTATGCAACCTACCACACATCCCGGCATATAAGGGCATCCACAGATAAACAAATATCTAAGCACCACGCTCACATAATATTTATCACTTACCCATGGTCCTGTAGGGTGAGCGCTATACGAACTTATGCATGGTTTCCATAATCTAGCTACACGAATATAAAACTAGAGCAAACAATGAACATTGCTTTCAATGACATAAATGATATAAAGCTTAATGTTGACATAATGAAATAAAGAAATAGAGTAAAGTATAAGAGATATACCGAACCACGCTCTTGCCAATGTCGGGAATCCAAGCGTTGCTTGATCTCCCTCTAGACCTAATCTAAATAGCCTAAGCTCTAATCTAGAGGAACTCTGAGGAACTAGGGTTGGCTTTGGATGAATTGATCTTTAACTGAATAGCTTGATGACTTGATGCTTCAGGGGGGTGCAGGGGTCTTATATAGCCCTAGGGGTTGAACGTAAGCCCTTGGATCAAACCGACTTCGACGTAGGGTGGAGATGCATCCTAGGAGGCGGTGGTGGAATACTCCAGAAGCTCGTGGAAGAATCCCCTCACAGGGGGCCGAGCGGCACAAGGGTGGGGCTGGCTGGCCCCACCTGGCAGCATCTCGGCCTCCCGTTCGTTCCCGTGCCTTCTGGTGTCTTCTATAGTCTTCTAGTATATCCTTCGTCACGATCAAGTTTCGTCCTTTTTCTCAATTAGGTCCCCATTCCTACATTTTCTGAAATAATCTTACGAAAAACAGAGATTTACCAAAACTTGTAGAATTTGTCAGTTTAAACCCTAGACCTATGTATATTCTTGTACTTGAACTATTTCTCTTGTTTATTCATATATAAAATGTTGGCGTTATCCACCATCAACATTTAGGATGGTTAGGTAGAATATTAGAGGAATAATTCCTAAGTCATTCTTAATTACAAGTCAGAGCATGCATTGATTAGTGCAATTACACCTAATGATCATGACTAAGATCATCTTTATATCTACACATAAGGGATATTACTTAGGGAAGATTAAGAACAACACTTGTTCTTCCTTCAAAACTGGACCCTACGTGCGCTTATATTTTGGGAGTGGACTACAAAGGACTCAACGAGAGTGTCACATCCATGATCTACCACATGACCCAGAATATATGGTGTATCCATAGGTAAACAACGTATAAGCACCACGCTTATACAATGTTGACTACTCATCCCGTGCATAGCGGAGCGAGCGCTATACGAACTTATGCATGGATATAATGACAAACTATCTATACTAAGCATGTAATCAAAGTAGATGATGAACATTATAACATAGAACATGAATAAGATGAATACTAATATTGTCATAACAATTGTAGCAAGCATATAAAAGTAATGGAGATACAAAAGAGAGGGGGTACATAGATTATACCAAACCACGCTCTTGACAAGATCAAGAATCCAAGCGAAGCCTGCTTGTCTCCCTCTAGACCTAGCCTAAATAGCTATGCCCTAGAAGGGTTTCTGTCTTCTTAAATGATTTATGCCTGAGGGAGGAGGTAGAGGCTGCTATATATAGGCTGAGGTGGAGTAGGGGGCAAGGAATCACCACGTCATTGATCTGCAACAACTTCCTCAATCACCGTTGGATGAACTGACCTAAACTGCCTTAGAATCAATGGTGTAGATCGAAGGAAGGAGTACAAGGCGGCGGAGGGCGATTAGTGGGCCTAGTGGGATAGGTGGCCTGTAGGTGGGGTTGGCCGGCCCCACCTGGTAGCCTCTTGGGCCTCGCCTCAATGTATTGCCTTCTGATGTCTTCTAGATCCTTCCTAAGTTGTTTACGTGGTGAAATTCTGTAATTTCCTTTGACGAATAGGTCCTCCTTAGCGATTAAATCCACCTACAGTCACATATTCACCAAAACTCAGGGAATTTATTAGTTTAAACCCCTATACCCATGTTCGGTGAAGGATTAAGCATATATACAGGTAATGTTGATGGTTTATATTAATGTTAGTGTCAGTACCAGTAGTATAGGGGTACCCACATTCAACGATAATAAAAGCTAAAACGACTAAGTCATGACAAAACACAGTCCACTTCAAAAACGCGCGACAGGTCCGCCTCGCATGAGGCCGGCTCGACGGAATGCCTCGACCGCGTCCCGTCTCTGACTCGTACGAGACCCCCTCGACGGGAGGCCTCGACTGCGCCCCGTCCCGCACGACAAAACGCCTCGACCGAACTCCGACTCGCGTGAGCCCGGGTCGAGGCGCTCGATCCCCTCTTTCTCCACATACCCCGGGACAAAAGTCATAGCATTTAATGCAATTACCTACTACCACCTACCGGCATGGTCGCAACCAGGGTCGACGTGGGAACAATACCAGTGTCAGTCTTCACTGTTTTACCACCCATTCCGTGATGGGAGGTGAAAAACGTCACTGTACCCACCTTACCGCACACTGTACGTCACCAGTTACCCTCGAGGGAGGATACGACAAAGTCCGTATACCGTGATTCCAGGGATTCGGACTTATCCGATCGGCCTCGACCCGGCCTCGACCCGGCCTCGACGCCTAACACGACACTACAGGGAAGTAAGGACGGTATGGCGCGGCACTCCGGGCCATTTCGGCGTCTCGTCCTCTGTAACACCATGGCGTCCAGGGATGGCCTCCCATTCCTAGGGCACGTCGCTACAGTCACCTCGATAGTGATCGACAAAACATCACCTCAAGGCATCCGTTCCCCTGGCCTCCCCTTGTCCTATAAAAGGGCAGGCCAGGGCTCTGAAGAGGAGGACGAACGACAAGCCGCGTACAAGATCGAGATCAACATCTCAAGCAATCATCTTGTACTCCCTTTTTCTTCTTTTTGAGACCTGGGCTCACTACCCTCTCTCGCAAGCTTGTAACCCCTACACAAGCACCTAGGTGCAAGGAAATACAAATCTCTCCCTCCCCCGCTGGACGTAGGGCCTTCTCTTGCCCGAACCAGGATAAACCCCCATGTGCTCTCCTTGCATCACCCTCCAGGAAAGGGACACGCAGCATTTACTCGTTGGTCTAGGACCCCCTCGGGTCCGAACACCGACAGTTGGCGCGCCAGGTAGGGGGGCGCTGCGTGTCGACGTCGCTTTCCCGCCTTTTTCCTGGATGGCTGACCCCGATCGTCCTATCCCGTTGGCCACGGTGATCTAGTTCGGGAGTTTGGAGTTCATGTCGCTTGGCTATGGCTACGACATGGTCCTACTCCCACCTAGACACCCAACCGACGAGGATTACGAGCTCTCCCAGCCTGAGGGAGCGATCCGCCGGTATCGTCGTTCCAGGCAGGCGCGAGCCGCCCGACGACGACGAGCCCGGTGCAACCATCGTCTTCATCTCGCGGAGGGCGACGGGATTCCCCGGTCCAGCACCCCCCAGCCGGACGCCAACCCAGACTTCCTCATTGAAGGTCTGGGGAGGATAAGCTTGGTCGAGGGTAACATGCCGACGGAGAATCCCGCCGCTCCCCCGTCCGGTGAGACACCGCTACCTGGAGCACCCGTTCCGGCGTGGATGGCCACATCTCCTTCGCCGTTCCCGTTTGGGCTAGATTCGGCTGCCCAGGTGTACGCTTCTTCCGTGAGCACTCGCATGAGTGCTTATGGGGAACTCCCCGGGCACCATCTACGGTCCACTCTCGACCTCGTTGCGTCCACGTCGGCTTCTGATTATCTGGACTCTACGGAGACACCAGAAACAGAACCCCGTGTGACCGCTTCCCCGCGCTGCGACCCCAGTGGCGATCCGCAACGGCCACGCATTCCCCCGTCATACTATTATTTCGGCGCCCCTGACTCCAACTCGGCTGATGACACCTACGATCCGAACCGCGAGTGCTTCAACGTCGATGTTGAAAGCGCGTCGGATTCGCAGGAAGAAGAGCCGGTCGGAGGAAGGCACACGCCCCCTCATGTTGAGATCCCTGCCGAGCGGGATGAGCCTCAACTCCTTGCGGATCAAGGGGTGCAGCTCGAGCAAATCCGCGAGTTACAGGAAAGGCTCGACGAGGAACGGGAAAACCTGCGTCTGCTTCAACAAACCCTCGAGCGTGAGCGTGCGGAACGCGCACTTGGTGGGAGAGCTTGCGAGAGAGCTCACGACGTCAACCGCTGCATCGACGAGGACCGGGTAACCGACCCCCCGGTCTTCGCTCGAGCCAGCCAGAACGTCGTCGCCGCTGCCATGCTCCTCTGCAATATGCCCGAGCCGTCAAACCCCGATGCTCGCCGGGCTCGAGATGAGATCCGAGAACTCCTCGAGACCGCTGCCCTGCAGCAGGTCGAGAGCTCTGCCTCGAGGCGACGCGAGCCCGCCTCGGAGCGGCTCGCAGAGCCCTCCCGACAGGAGAGAGAGGTCTCGGTTCATCCCGAACCTCCCCGACGGATTCGAATGGCTCCTGCCCACGAGCACATAACGCACGACCATGGGCCTCGAGACACCCGTGGCAACATCGTCGAGCGCCGCACGCGCAAGCACGGTGACGATGTGGCTCGAGGTTACCACATGCACAGGGGCGGGCGCTACGACAGCTCGGAGGACCGCAGTCCTTCACCCGAGCCTCCGGGCCCTTGGGTTTTCAGTAAGGCTATCCGCGAAACGATGCTCCCGGCACGGTTCCGCCCTCCCACGACTCTTGCCAAGTACAACGGCGAGACCAAACCCGAACTTTGGCTCGTCGACTTCTGCCTGGCATGTCAGCTGGGCGGGGCCACCGACGACCGGGTCATCATCCGACAGCTCCCCCTGTTCCTCTCCGACACCGCTCGAGCCTGGCTCGAGGATCTCCCGCCTCAACAGATCCACGACTGGGATGATCTCGTGAGGGTGTTCGAGGGAAACTTCAAGGGAACTTACATGCGCCCCGGCAACTCGTGGGACCTCCGGAGTTGTAAGCAGAAGCCGGGTGAATCCCTCCGGGATTACATCCGACGCTTCTCCAGGCAACGCACCGAACTCCCCAACGTCACTGACTCCGACGTCATTATGGCTTTTCTCTCTGGCACCACTTGCAAAGAGTTGGTCCAAGAGTTGGGCCGCCACACCCCACTCACTGCCAACGGATTGATGGACATCGTCACCAACTTTGCCGCCGGCGAGGAGGCAGTTGGTGCCATCTTCAGCGGTGAGCAGGACAAAGGGAAGCAAAAAGCTGACGACCCCGCGAGCTCCACCCGGGGCTCCAAGAGGAACAACCGTAAGAAGAAGAAAGGCCAGCAGGGCAAGCCCGAGGCTCCGATCGACAAACTTGTCGCCGCTACCGAGCGCAAGAAGCCTCGAGGCCCTCCCGGTGGGGGCATTTTCGACAAAATGCTCAAAGAACCATGTCCCTACCACAAGGGACCCACTAACCACAACCTCGAGGATTGTCACATGCTCCGCTGGTACTTCGAGGGCACAGGCGGCAAAAACACCGACAAGAAGGAGGACCCCAAGGGTGACGACAAGGATGAGGGATTCCCCGAGATCCACGACTGCTTCATGATCTACGGAGGACCCTCGACCCGCCTCTCGGATCGCCAACGCAAGCGAGAGCGACGAGAGGTTTTCTCCGTACAAACGGCGGTCCCTCGTTTCCTCGACTGGTCTGCGGTGGCCATCACTTTCGACCGTGATGATCATCCTGACTATGTCCCCAATCCGGGGGTCTACCCTCTTGTTGTTGATCCCGTCATCGCCAACACACGCCTCACCAAGGTACTCATGGACGGCAGAAGCAGCCTCAACATCATCTACTCCTAGACCCTCGACCTCCTGGGGGTCGAGAGAGCGCGCCTCCAACCTAGCGTCGGGGGCTTCCATGGAGTTGTGCCAGGGAAGCGGGCGGAACCCCTCGGACGGGTTGATCTACCCGTTTGTTTTGGCACATCGGCCAACTTCAGAAAGGAGACCCTCACCTTCGAGGTGGTCGGATTCCGTGGGACATACCACGCCATCCTCGGGCGCCCGTGCTACGCCAAGTTCATGGCTGTGCCAAACTACACCTATCTCAAGCTCAAGATGCCAGGTCCAAACGGCGTCATCACCGTGGGGCCCTCGTACGAGCACGCCTACGAATGCGACGTCGAGTGCGTCGAGCGCGGCGAGGCTGTTTTGGAGTCGGTGGCTTTGGCCGCGGACCTCGACGGTCTCGCGAACGAGGTTCACGACCCGAAGCGCCACGCCGGCAGCTTCGAGCCCGCGGAAGATGTCAAGCTCGTACCCCTCGACCCTGCTGATCCCAACGGGAAGGCGCTGAGCATCAGCGCCACCCTCGATCCGAAATAGGAAACCGTGCTCGTCGACTTTCTCCGCGCAAATGCCGACATCTTTGCGTGGAGTCCCTCGGATATGCCGGGCATACCCAGGGAAGTCGCCGAGCACGCCTTGGAGATCCGGGCCGGATCCAAACCGGTGAAGCAACGCCTGCGCCGCTTCGACGAGGAGAAGCGCAGGGTCATCGGTGAGGAGATCCACAAGCTGTTGGAGGCCGGATTCATCAAGGAGGTTCATCATCCTGAGTGGCTAGCTAATCCCGTGTTAGTTAAGAAAAAGAGTGGGAAATGGAGGATGTGTGTAGACTATACTAGTTTGAATAAGGCATGTCCAAAAGTTCCCTTCCCTTTGCCACGCATTGATCAAATCGTTGATTCCACTGCGGGATGTGAAACTCTTTCATTCTTAGATGCCTACTCCGGTTACCATCAGATCAAAATGAAGGAGTCCGACCAGCTCGCGACTTCATTCATTACCCCGTTCGGTATGTATTGCTATGTTACGATGCCCTTCGGTCTCCGGAACGCAGGGGCCACGTACCAGCGGTGCATGCAGCACGTCTTTGGGGAACACATCGGGTCGACGGTCGAGGCTTATGTCGACGACATCGTTATCAAGACAAAACAAGCCGACGGTCTGGTCAGCGACCTCGACGTAGCGTTTAAGTGCCTCCGGGCAAAAAACATCAAACTTAACCCTGAGAAATGCATCTTTGGCGTCCCTCGAGGCATGCTTTTAGGATTCATCGTATCCAAACACGGCATCGAGGCCAACCCCGAAAAAATCTCTGCCATAACTAAGATGGGCCCCATCCGAGATCTGAAGGGTGTTCAGAGGGTCACTGGTTGCCTTGCAGCACTCAGCCGCTTCATTTCACGCCTCGGAGAAAAGGCGCTCCCTCTATACCGTCTCCTAAAGAAATCACAACATTTTTCATTGACCCTTGAGGTTGAGGAAGCTCTCATAAAACTCAAGGCCACGCTCTCTAACTCACCCATCCTCGTCCCTCCGACCCCAGGCGAACCGCTCCTACTGTATGTCGCTGCGACGTCACAAGTAGTCAGTTCGGTCCTGGTTGTCGAACGGGCCGAGGAGGCGCATACCTTGCTTGTCCAGAGGCCGGTCTATTTCATTAGCGAGGTGCTCTCAGAAACTAAGGTTTGATAGCCACAAATTCAGAAACTGCTATACACCGTCGTCCTAACGTGGCGCAAGCTCCGACACTACTTCGAGGGCCACCCGGTTACTGTGATTTCTTCTTTTCCCTTGGGAGAGATAGCCCGGAACCGGGAAGCCTCGGGTAGGATTGCTAAATGGGCGGTCGAACTCTTGGGCGAGACCTTGTCCTACGCACCGCGCAAGGCTATCAAGTCACAGGCAGATTTTCTGGCTGAGTGGACCGACACCCAACTCCCTCCCACACAGCTCCAGGCCGAGCTCTGGACCATGTACTTCGATGGGTCGTTGATGAAAACAGGAGCAGGCGCGGGCTTGCTCTTCATCTCACCTCTCAGGGTTCACATGCGCTACGTCATTCGGCTTCATTTTCCTACGTCAAACAACGTCACTGAGTACGAGGCACTCGTCATGGGGCTGAGAATTGCTGTCGAGCTCGGGGTCCGACACCTTGATGTTCGAGGCGACTCCCAGCTCGTGATCGACCAGGTCATGAAGAGCTCGGGTTGCTGTGACCCCAAAATGGAAGCCTACTGCCAGGAAGTACGGTGCCTCGAGGACAAGTTTCACGGCCTCGAGCTCAACCACATCGCACGCAGGTATAATGAGACCGCCGACGAACTAGCAAAAATCACGTCCGGTCGAACTACGGTTCCACCAGACGTCTTCACAAGAGATCTCCAGCAGCCATCCGTCGACCTTAGGCCGGACGGAGGGGTCGATGGGACGTCGATCGACGCCCCACCTGAGGCCGAAGCCCCCTCGACCGGGGCTGAAGCCATGCAGGTGGAAGGCTCGACCCCACCATCTGACCTCGAGCTTGACTGGCGCGCTCCGTACCTCGACTACCTTATCCAGGGGGAACTCCCCTCGAATAAGACCGAGGCTCGACGGATCGCTCGCCGGGCCAAAACCTTTGTGATCATTGGCGACAATAGGGAGCTGTACCGCCGCAGCCCTACTGGCGTCCTCCAGCGCTGCATCACAAACGAGGAAGGCAGAGACCTGCTCGGCGACTTGCACTCGGGGGCTTGCGGTCACCACGCAGCGCCACGAACCCTCGTCGGAAATGCTTTTTGACAAGGATTCTATTGGCCAACCGCGGTCTCCGACGCTGTCAAGCTAGTACGCTCCTGTAAAGGCTGTCAGTACTATGCGAGACAAACACATCTTCCGGCACATGCTCTACAAACGATCCCCATCACGTGGCCGTTTGCCGTGTGGGGGCTCGACCTTGTCGGACCACTGAAAAGAACAACTGGCGGCTTCACCCACTTGTTGGTGGCCATTGACAAATTCTCCAAGTGGATCGAGGCCCGCCCCATCACCAGCATCAGGTCCGAGCAGGCCGTACTCTTCTTCACCGACATCATTCATCGCTTTGGGATCCCCAACTGTATCATCACGGACAACGGCACTCAGTTCACTGGTAAAAAGTTTCTGGATTTCTGCGACCACCATCACATTCGCGTGCTTTGGTCGGCCGTGGCTCATCCAAAAACAAATGGCCAAGTGGAACGTGCCAATGGCATGCTCCTACAAGGCTTGAAACCTAGAATTTTTGACAAGCTAAACAAACATGGCAAAAGATGGGCTGCCGAGCTGCCCTCGGTCCTGTGGAGCCTAAGAACAACGCCGAGTCGAGCCACGGGGTTCACTCCGTTCTTCTTAGTCTACGGTTCTGAGGCAGTCCTCCCAACTGATATTGAATACGGGTCCCCAAGATTGAAGGCCTACAACGAAAGAAACAATGACGCCGCAAGAGAAGACGCCCTCGACCAGCTCGAGGAGGCCCGAGATGTGTCTCTGTTGCATTCTGCCAGGTACCAACAAGGTCTCCGACGCTACCACGACAGACACGTCCGCAAGCGTGACCTCAACGTCGGCGACCTGGTGCTACGACGGAACCAGAACACCAAGGGACGCCACAAGCTCACGCCGCCATGGGAAGGACTGTACATCATTGCAGAAGTACTGAAGCCGGGCACCTACAAGCTATCCAACGAGAAGGGCGAAATCTTCACCAATGCTTGGAACATTGAACAGCTGCGTCGCTTTTTTCCTTAGAAAGCCTCGAGGCTCTGTAATTTCTTTTTCATCAATAAAGAATACAGCAATGTTAAAACTTTCGTTTCACAATAAGGAAGGATCGACTCTGCACTATCAGAATCGACCCTCCCTCGGGGGCTACAGGGGGAACCCCCCAAACCCCGAAAAAACCTGCGCTCTTTTCTAAAATTTAAGAACCGCTTCTTAGATCAACAACGCGGCAAGAGCGCTCTAAGGATCGAAAGGGCTCTCGAGCTAGGAGTACCACTTACGCCTCCAGGGCTACGGTACCCCCGCTCATCCCTTACGCCTCCTTAAGGCTCGACCCCACGCTAGGGAGACCTAAATGACGGTTCCTAACTTTGAAAGAAATTACACTCCCTGCCGCTTAGATCAGGTTCTCACACGATCTGCGAGGCCGCAAGAGCACCCTGAAGCTCGAGGGCAGTCGAGCCGCGAGATCACTTACGCCTCCGAGGCTACGGTACCTCCACTCTCTCCCCTACGCCAAAGGGCGCGACTGCGTGTTAAGTAAATCGTACGAGAGCACAATCCAAGCAATAGGGGAAGAAAAGCTCGAATGGAACTAAATTAACCACGAACTGATTTATGTTCCGAGTTTTTTAGGGCCTCCAAGGCCACCACAACCAAAGTTCAAAATAACTAACTTATTACATGGGCCTCTGCGCCCAGATTTGGCTCACAGGCCTTCATCGTCAGCAGGCGGGACCACCTCAGGTTCAAAAAGCGAGGCCAGACGACCCCCAGGCCCCTCCGCGGCTTCAATCAGCTCCAGGCAGGCGTTTTCATTGTCCTCATCCGTCCGCTCCGGGTCTGTGATGAAGCCGTCGGCAATGAGCTCCATGTCAAACACAAACCCTGAGCGGACGACGGCTAGCGCCCTCTTCACGCTATGGTGGAGGCTGTCCCGAATCTTCTCCCGGGCAAGGTGACCTAGCGCCGCCATCCGACGGATGAAGGAGTTCCCTGGAGCATCTTCTCCGGTGTCGGCGTCGGGTTCGACCCCCAGCCCGTCACACACCATGGTGATCGCGCCCTCGAGCAGCTGGGTCCTCCGGGTCTCGGCTTCGAGGAGGCTCTACAGGGAGTTGGCGGACGAGTGGGCCTCCCGGTTCTCACTCTCCAGCTCTAAGAACACGACAAGACAAATTAGTACCTAACGCGAGGCCTCGACGTCACGACTATAACAGTCATACTTACCCTCGATATGGGTCTTCAAGCCCACAACCTCGTCGCGGAGCCCCAAGAACGTCTACTCGAGCCCCAGGAGGGCGCTGTCCTTGTCACGGACGGTCGCCTTCAACGCCTCGATCTCCTGACGGGCAGTCTGGAGCGCCGCGTCCCTCTCTTGGACGGCCCCATTTAGCACTGTGACCTCGTCCTTCAGTGCACTGAACCGGGCCGTGACCTGCCTGATTTGGACGTTAAGGAGGTCACGTTGACGGCCAACCTGGGAGACGTCCTCCTCGAGCTCCTTCACCCGCGCCGACAGGGCTCGAGGTCCCTGTGAGCCTGGGCAGCCTCTTCCCGGGCCTTGTCCACCTCGGTGCGCATCGTGGCTTCAGCCGCCCAAGCCTGGATCGCCTCCTCCTTCACCGTCGAGTAGGCGGTACGCAGCTCCGCCATCTGAGCGGTCCGATCGGCAAGCCTTTTCTGGGCCTCCTCGACCAGGGCCCGTTGCCGGGACAGTGCCGCCCACACGCCACTCTCATCCCAGATGAAGAGCGACTTGCGGCGGGAGTACTCCTTCAGCTCCTGATTCAAAAGAAACCAAAAAAGATAATGAAACCAAGGAAAAAAGACACTGAGAGCCACGAAAAAAGCTAACGGATTAGTCGTACCTCGGTGGCATCCCGTACACCCCGCGAGACGGCTTCGGACGCCACGCGGAGTAGCCGATCGAGGTGCTGGCGGACGCCCTCGAGGTACTGCCAGTGGTGCACTTCATCCCTATCATTCAGGGTCAAGATGGGCTCGGCATCGGGGTTCGCAGCATCCCTGAACTGAAGGGATGGCCCTCCCCACCTCGGGATCTCCTCCTCAGCCCGCGCTATCGCCAGCGCGGCGATGTCGGGCCACGACGACGACGACGCGGTCGGGGCGTCTCCCGGCCCTGCCGAAGGGCCGGCCTCGTTGGCCTCGCCCACGGCTCCCGCGGCTCCAGCGGCCGTCGAGGCATCAGCTTGACTCGTGGCCTCGCCCCCCTCGACCCCCATTATTTGTTTTCCTTTGTCTAGGGGGGGCGTTGTTGAGGGCAAGGACCACGGGCCCCTGCCCTTCTGCGGTGGCCGTCCCCTCGGTTACCGGCACCTCTGGAGCTGGCGCTTCCACCGTCGATGCCTCCGGGGCCGGCACCTCGCCCGTTGGCGGCTCGGAAACTGGCGCTCCGACCAACGGCGCCCCCGCAGCCGGCACCTCGACCTCCGGCGCCACTTCTTCCGGGGCTCCGGTAGGGAGCTCGACGACCTCACCCTCCGCCGTGCCTATCGGCCGTGCCGGCAGGTCTTGTTGCAGCTGCGACCCCCTCGCCGGTGCCACCTCTTGCTCCGGTGCCAACGCAACCTCCTCCATGGTCACGTCGGCACCCGCCCTTTCCGCGCCTCTGACGGGCACTTCATCCGTCGCGGCCTCGACGGTGGCCTCGGCCGATGGCAGCGCCCTAGGCTCTGCCTTGACCGGACCAGGCGCCACTGCCCTCGCCGAGTCGGACCTCACCGCGGCGGGGTCGGGGCCGGCGACCGCCGAAGCGCTTGCAGCCTCCTGCTGCTGTCGCAGGCGCTCCTTTGCGGCCTCGACCTCACGGACCCAGGCCGTGTCCTGCTCCGCCGACCGGTTGAGGACAGCGGCACTGGCCCGAAGAGACTTCACGGGGGTAGGCCCCATGAGCTCCGCCTTCCGCTTCAGCCTGCGAAGTAAAAAGCAAGGTCAGCCAACGAATTCGAAAAGAGACAAATCCCCTAAGCCCGAATACTCACCCGGAGATCGGCACCAAAGGCCTCGACCCCGCGCGGTCCGAGCCGCCCGAGGCGGCGGGCGGCGGCCTCGCGGCGGCCCCACCCGCAGACCGGGCGCTCCGCGGGGCCCTCGCCGGCGCGCTGCTGCGCGCTTTCTGCGCTTCCGAGGCCAGCTGGCCTCGGGTTCTTGCGCCCGACGATGGCGCCACCGACGACGATGTCGGCGCCACCGTCCCGGCCCCCGCCCGAGCTTGCGGGGCCTGGGCTGGGGCAGGCATCCCCGTCGACCCCACTTGCTGGGTCTGGGGCAAGGCGGCCCCTCCCGCCGAGGGGCCCGCCTCCTTCTTCTCTTCCTTCTTCTTCTTCTTCTTCTTCTTCTTCTCTTCCTCCTCGTCCTCCTCGACCTCCTCGACCACGACGACCGAGGAGGACGACCCTATGATGGGCTCCAGCAGGGGGCGGATATCGGGGAGGCTCCCCAGCCCGGTCGCGGCCTCATACCGCGACAGGGCATCATCATCCTCGCCGCTGCTGTCGTCGTCCTCCCCCGAGATGGTCTCGGAAGGCGACGGCTCCAAAGGAACTCCATCGAGGGTCTGCTGGCGCCGGAGCTTCTTCCGCGCCTCTGCTTCCCTGGCCTTGCGAGCCGTCCGTTTCTTGGTCGACTCCTTTACCTGTTGTTGCTTTGAGGCGTGCAGCCGTCGAGCCTCGCGGGCGGGCTGGTCCTCCGGCACCGGCGGCCGCGTCTCCCGCAGCGCCGACAAATCCTGCACGCCGGCATCAACCGGGTTAAGGGGATCCGAGAAACAAATCAAACCAAAACGAGCGTATCATCTCAAAATACTTACCACGGGCTCGAATCCTTCAGTGGGCCTCATGGGGACCCGGTCGACCTCCTCCGCCTTGAACGTCCCGACCATCCGACGGGCTCGATGGAGTACCTCCTCGAGGGTGAGGGCCTCGTGGGACATCCGGCTCCCCTCCAGAGGTGCCTCCGGAGTCATCTGGTCGAGACGCAGGCGACGCCGGCACAGCGGCATTACTCTGCGGCGGTGGAACGCCATTGCCACCGCCGCTGCCGTCAAGCCTCGAAGGCGAAGCTGCTGCAGCACCGCCAGCAGTGGGTCCAGGCGCGACTTCTCGACCTCCGGCACCCCGTATCCCCAGCGGTCCTCCCGGGCGGTCAGCACACGGCCGGTGTACCGTGGCAGCTGATTGTCGTTGTTGCGGAGGTAGAACCAGCCCTCGTGCCACCCGCTATTTGAGGAGATGAGTCGAGCCGGGATGTACTGATCCGCCCGGCTCGACCTCAACTGAAGAACGCAGCTCCCCGCCCGCGCCGCGCAGAGAACTCCCTTCTCCCTCGCTCTCTTGGCAAAGAGTTCACCCTTGAAGAGGTGAAGCCACAGGTTCCACTGCGGCTCCACCCCAAGGTAGCCCTCACAGATCGCCGCAAAGATGGCGGCCTGTGCGACGGCGTTGGGGGCAAGGTGATGAAGCTCCACCCGGTAGTAGTGGAGGAGCGCGCGCATGAAGACCGATGAGGGAACGCCGAACCCCCGCTCGTGGAAGCAGACGAAGCTCACCACGTATCCTTCCGGGGGCGCCGGCTCCCGGTGGGCTGGCGGCGGCGCAATCCACTCCGGCCGCGACTGGTTCGTCCTCGGCCGCAGCAGCCCGTCTTCGACCAGCTCCTCCAACCTCCTCTCCATCACCGAGGAAGTGGCCCAGTCATCGGCGGGGAGGATTTGGCTCTTTCCGGCCATCGACGCTGTCGGGAAGGGGATGAGCGAAGGAGGAGGCGGCGGCGGCAGCAGCGTTGTGGGCGGAAGGCGCAAGAGGGCTAGGGTTTCCTGAGGCTAAGGGATGGCAAGAGCGCAAAGAACCGGAGGGGAACGCAAACCCCTGGGTCTCGCCTTTATATGCCGGGAAGAAGTCCAACGGCCGCGCAAAAATGTAGGAACAGTTTCCCGCAATAAATGCGCTCACCTAACCGTCCCCCACGTCTGACAGGAGCCAGGCACGTGGCCGTCCCCCACGCCGTAACCGAACGCCACGTCGCCCACTACCGCGCCGGTCTTGCCCTAAAAAGGCGCGCCTGGCTAACGGGCGGGGCGATATCCACGGACGGATATTCCCAGATACCTATAACGGGCTCCGGGCCCACTATAAGTCTCGAGGGAACGGAAGCTGGCCCTCGACCTGGGTTCGATAGCTGCCCTCGAGCAACAGAGCAAGGGACGACCCGGGATGCGCCCGTACATGGCCAGGGCTCGAGCCACGCTCTCGAGGCACCCCAAAACGTATTCGAGGCCAAAGGATGAGGTCGAAGCAGGAATCCCCTCGGGGGAGGCATCGAGCCCTCGGATCCTGTCGAAGGGAACCGACATCCGCACGACCACTCCTTGGCATCTTTGAAGAGCGCCTCCGGGCCACAAGCCGACTCCTAACGACTGGAGCACGGGCTCTCACTCGAATCTCCCCGCTAGCAGCTCACCGGAGATCGCCGGACTCGCCCAAACAGGGTAGTACGACGTTCCCCACCCCTCCTCCTCCTCTCTGTAGGAGGAGCGTGAGGGCCGCACAACAAAAGACGACAGGGACTCCGATCGACCTCGTGCGCACGAGGCTCGGGGGCTCGACCGCGTCAACGACTCCCTGATAAAACATGCAAAAGACCTCGGAGGAGTCTTCTCAATACTCCACCGAGGCCTCGGGGGCTACACCCGGCGGGTGCGCTCGCGCGCCCCCACCAGAGAAGTCCCAAGAATGCTCGAAAGACCCCGCTGGAAAGGTCAACGGCACTACGACCCCAATTCATCGGCAAAAAGCCTCTAGGAGAGTGATCACACACTCACCTAAAGGCTCGGGGGCTACTGTCGGTACTAGTAGTATAGGGGTACCCACATTCAACGATAATAAAAGCTAAAACGACTAAGTCATGACAAAACACAGTCCACTTCAAAAACGCGCGACAGGTCCGCCTCGCATGAGGCCGGCTCGACGGAATGCCTCGACCGCGTCCCGTCTCTGACTCGTACGAGACCCCCTCGACGGGAGGCCTCGACTGCGCCCCGTCCCGCATGACAAAACGCCTCGACCGAACTCTGACTCGCGTGAGCCCGGGTCGAGGCGCTCGATCCCCTCTTTCTCCACCTACCCCGGGACAAAAGTCATAGCATTTAATGCAATTACCTACTACCACCTACCGGCATGGTTGCAACCAGGGTCGACGTGGGAACAATACCAGTGTCAGTCTTCACTATTTTACCGCCCATTCCGTGATGGGAGGTGAAAAACGTCACTGTACCCACCTTCCCGCACACTGTACGTCACCAGTTACCCTCGAGGGAGGATACGACAAAGTCCGTATACCGCGATTCCAGGGATTCGGACTTATCCGATCGGCCTCGACCCGGCCTCGACCCCTAACACGACACTACAGGGAAGTAAGGACGGTATGGCGCGGCGCTCCGGGCCATTTCGGCGTCTCGTCCTCTGTAACATCATGGCGTCCAGGGATGGCCTCCCATTCCTAGGGCACGTCGCTACAGTCACCTCGACAGTGATCGACAAAACATCACCTCAAGGCATCCGTTCCCCTGGCCTCCCCTTGTCCTATAAAAGGGCAGGCGAGGGCTCTGAAGAGGAGGACGAACGACAAGCCACGTATAAGATCGAGATCAACATCTCAAGCAATCATCTTGTACTCCCTTTTTCTTCTTTTTGAGACCTGGGCTCACTACCCTCTCTCGCAAGCTTGTAACCCCTACACAAGCACCTAGGTGCAAGGAAATACAAATCTCTCCCTCCCCCCGCTGGACGTAGGGCCTTCTCTTGCCCGAACCAGGATAAACCCCCGTGTGCTCTCCTTGCATCACCCTCCAGGAAAGGGACACGCAGCATTTACTCGTTGGTCTAGGACCCCCTCGGGTCCGAACACCGACAGTTAGTGACCGTCAACAACCACTACACTCCTCACTCACCCGCACACACGTACATGTAGTTAGTTGTCTAGGATAGGGCCTAAAGGGCCGAGTCCACCACACGGTGTCGCCGTGACCCCTCCGGTGAGCCGCCACCACCACCGTGGGTACCCGCTGCTGTCACACCCCAAATTTCTGATTTTAGGTTGTGAATAGAATACACTAACCAAAATCAATGATTTCATGAATTTTCTAAAATTTTTCAAGATTTAATTACATCGATTAGAATTTAAATAGTGAAAATGTGATTTTCTTAAACTTTTGAAATTTAAACTTGACATGTTTGTTGCATTCATGCTGAGGACATTAAATTTGATTGAGTGAAAAAATGAATTTAAAAACTCGTTTAAGCCTCGAGTAGGTTTTTGCTCTATCTAAAAATAAATAAATAAAGTTCAAATTATGTTTATAAAGTTCAAAAAAATAGACTAGTTTTAAAAGTATTTGAAAAAGTAATTTAATATAATTTCTAAAACTATAGTCAAACTCTTTAATCCTTGTTAGAATAAAATCATTTTGATCTCATGCCAAATCTTTGATCATTCATTATCCATTTCATATTCTGTTCATGTGATCACTTTACTTATAAGAAGTCATCGTCAATTCCAAACTCGGTTTCACCTTTTCTCTTATGACCACTACAAGATAGAGAGCTCCCCACAAATATGCTAGTATGCAAACTGAAACAAATATCTCTATCTATCTCTCTCGCAATGATGCATGAATCAAGGTCCAAGACTCCAATTAATTAGTGCAGCAGGTAGCAAGCCAAGCCCTTCACGTTTCAGCACTAACTTTATATATTTTATATATCTCTTAATCTCTCTCCTCTGCATGTGTCTGGGTCCAAATATCAGCTACCCGCACAAGCTACCGTTTCATCTGCAACCGCCCAGCTTTTCGACTTCGGAAACTTCCGCTAGCACACAAAGAAAGTACATGAATGAATTGTCCGCTCCACTGAAACTGAATTTCCACTCAGTCTAAATCAGTTTCTATTCCATCGTGTGTGTAGTCGGTGCTCAGCTTTGAAGCCAGTCATGATCCGGCCAGCATGTGTGCCTCTTCAGTCCCCTCCTCCTCTATCTATAAATACCCAGGATCATGAGCTTCGTCGTGTTCTACTTCATTCGGGCAGCCACCCCATTCCTTCTCTTAAGCTGCTGCACAAACGCTAGTGCATCGGCTATGGTGCCGGCACGGCAAAGCTGTCCTGATGCTCCCTAATCCCGATCCATGCATGCCGGTAGCGTCTACACCGTCGGAGCAACTCTCGGCTGATCCTCACCGAACCATCTCTGACCACCGTCATTGGAGCCGGTACTGGTGATGCTTGGTTACCTAGTCGTCATCGATCAACCAACTTGATCTCAACGTCCACGACCAAGCTGGATCGCCTAGTTCGTCGACATGCTAACTGGCGTGTTTTACCCTCCATCATTCCACGCCATCAGCCATCATCAAGGTGAGATGCATCATCGTTGATCTGTTCGGCACTTGTTTGCATGTCCATCACTCTTTAAGTGGCCACGCTACAGATGTTCATCTTGCACAAAATCTGTATATGCAAACTACACCAGCAGTCCATAAGATGTTCTCAGCAATCCCATCATGCCAACCATGACATCCATTCATGGTTGCTACACAAAACCAAGACCAGCATGCATGCTTTCGTGCAAGTTTAGTACATGTCCAAGTCATGCCTATATACATATATACATATATATGGGAACATCTCCTTTAAAATATTCAGTACGCTTGTCTGTTGATCGTCAAAAATTAAGCGCTGGTGAAAAGCAACCGCTAGCATTCGTTCCTGTCTTAATTTCATCTAATTTATTAGTCATGTGATTAATCTCACATTACTAATGATCTAGCCGAAGACATTCATATGGGCCAAGGGAACGTGCAGAACGTCCGTTCCTATCCTCATATATGCATGTGCTTAAGTTTGCATGCAGATTCTGATCTCATACAAAGCTTTTTCCGTATACCAGTACATACACATATATTGAACACGTTCAGCAGCTAGCCTATCATCTTGATGCCATATACATATCCTTTTTCTTCGTATATATATTCCTAGAATTTCTACAAATACCGCTTTAGCAATCTTATCCATGTCCCCTTTCTTCTACGTCGTTGTCATCCTTGTGGTTAGTCCTCGAAATCTTGTCATAATTTACTTTTGTGACTTAAATTTATTTATAAAATTGTTTTGTTTATTTAAAATGGTACATTTATAATTTAAGCCCACAAACTTTCAAAAGCTTGTATCTTTTCAACTAGAGCTCTGTTTGGGGTTGTTTTTGCGCTCCCGCAATAGACCCATACATTAGGAACCTTTATAGCTTGTTTTTGTAATGATTGGTGTATGGTTTTTAGGGTCATTTTCAGGTGCTTGTGCCAGTTGATTGCTAACGATAGAAGGAACTATGCGAGGATGGTTTGGAAGGAAAAGATGGAAAGTTGGAGCAGATAATTGGAAGACAAGTGTAACATGAGTTCCCTTATTACCTAATAACCTTATAATCACTTTCATATGCATGTGTCTAATATGATGCTAAGGATCTTAACTAGTACTTTTGATACCCTATACTCCTTGTTTACCATGGGCTCATGCATGTAGGTAGCTTTGCTTAGCTTGCAATTACCAAATATTATAATGTTAATATTGGTTAATGACTTATGGAATCAATGGTTAAAATGATGCTTCTGGCAACATGGACACAAGGGGGCTAGAGCATTGGGCCATGTTGGGTGCTCAAGTCTACCCTCCGTAAGGACTGAATCTTAAAGCGGCAACCCAGGACTTCCGTACAGCCTTGAGAATCAAAATGGGCACGATCTTAGTTGTATAGCTAGTTTTCTCTAGCTTGTTAGTAGTTACCGAAAGTTTTCGGCGCAAGAGGGGGGACTAGGTTGCAGAATGGCTTCTTGCCTGTCAAGGTGAGTACTGGGCTGCGGTCATGGTGTGCCACTCTTGAAGGGGGGCTCCATTCGCCTAAACGCTGAAACCTCGCGGCTACTAACTTGTTAGGGTAATTAGTGAAAGGCTTCGTAGTGAACCCTGCCGACTTACCTTGGAAGTGAGTCAAGAGGTTGGCCACCTCGGGCACAGGGGTATTCACGACTCAAGGTGAAAGTGTACACACTCTGCAGAGTTTGATCAAACTGATATATCAGCCGTGCTCACGGTCACGAGCGGCCTGGATCCTTTTCAAGATAGATGGTTCTATGGATGGTTTGGGATATGATTAATCTTGATGGTGATAACTAATTATATTCACATGTGAGCCTTAAGCATAACTTAGAAATATAGGCATAATAAATAAAATATGACCAACTAAAAATGCTTACCGCAGTATAACCGAGTCAAGCCTTCTTGAGCCTTGCATAACCTCATGGTATACTTGCCGAGCATGGTGAGCTGACGCTTGTCGTTGTCACCAATAAAAACCCCGGATGGGTACCAGATTGTGGACCAAGTGAAGAGTTTCCTTTGGAGTACCGAGGCAAGTGCTCCCCCAGTCAACCGTCCCTGTGGAGTATGGAGTCCCGAAGAGAAGATATAGAATAGTTTCCGCTACGCTTTGTAATAGTTGTAAGTTTTGATGTAACTATGTTCGATATATAATAAAGCATTGTTCTTGGTATTCTCCATATTTGTCGCTATATGTGTCGTGTGGACATCCTGGGCACACATATAGTTAGCGCCTGGTATTCTTTGGAAAACCGGGTGTGACAAAGTGGTATCGGAGCAATGTTGACTGTAGGACGCTCGGTCTAGTTAGAAATGGTTGTTTTATAAACTTATTTTAATAAAACTAATCTTAGCTTCCTACCCCTTGATGCTTTGTGAAAAATGGAAATGCTCTTTACCGGAAACACTTCATTTCTTCAAGATCCATGAAGATGCATGTGAAGTTGAAGATTCTACGTCACCAAGAAGAATTGTCACACCAAAGAAGACTGAAAGTTTGAAGATCGATCTATCCTATGCCCTATACAAGTAGGTTTTAACCCGAGCGCTTTTACGTTAGCAACGATGCTAAGGTAAGTGCTAGTTTGCTCCCGATCATGAACAACATCATGTTAGTGTGTTCTTACACGGTTGAATGTTTTGTTATGATGTCCATGTGTGATTTGGCTCTTTGCAATGAGTGCCTCTTCAGTGAATCTCGGGACGAGATTCCAGTAAGGGGTAGTTTGTCACACCCCAAATTTCTGATTTTAGGTTGTGAATAGAATACACTAAACAAAATCAATGATTTCATGAATTTTCTAAAATTTTTCAAGATTTAATTACATAGATTAGAATTTAAATAGTGAAAATGTGATTTTCTTAAACTTTTGAAATTTAAACTTGACATGTTTGTTGCATTCATGCTGAGGACATTAAATTTGATTGAGTGAAAAAATGAATTTAAAAACTCGTTTAAGCCTCGAGTAGGTTTTTGCTCTATCTAAAAATAAATAAATAAAGTTCAAATTATGTTTATAAAGTTCAAAAAAATAGACTAGTTTTAAAAGTATTTGAAAAAGTAATTTAATATAATTTCTAAAACTATAGTCAAACTCTTTAATCCTTGTTAGAATAAAATCATTTTGATCTCATGCCAAATCTTTGATCATTCATTATCCATTTCATATTCTGTTCATGTGATCACTTTACTTATAAGAAGTCATCGTCAATTCCAAACTCGGTTTCACCTTTTCTCTTATGACCACTACAAGATAGAGAGCTCCCCACAAATATGCTAGTATGCAAACTGAAACAAATATCTCTATCTATCTCTCTCGCAATGATGCATGAATCAAGGTCCAAGACTCCAATTAATTAGTGCAGCAGGTAGCAAGCCAAGCCCTTCACGTTTCAGCACTAACTTTATATATTTTATATATCTCTTAATCTCTCTCCTCTGCATGTGTCTGGGTCCAAATATCAGCTACCCGCACAAGCTACCGTTTCATCTGCAACCGCCCAGCTTTTCGACTTCGGAAACTTCCGCTAGCACACAAAGAAAGTACATGAATGAATTGTCCGCTCCACTGAAACTGAATTTCCACTCAGTCTAAATCAGTTTCTATTCCATCGTGTGTGTAGTCGGTGCTCAGCTTTGAAGCCAGTCATGATCCGGCCAGCATGTGTGCCTCTTCAGTCCCCTCCTCCTCTATCTATAAATACCCAGGATCATGAGCTTCGTCGTGTTCTACTTCATTCGGGCAGCCACCCCATTCCTTCTCTTAAGCTGCTGCACAAATGCTAGTGCATCGGCTATGGTGCCGGCACGGCAAAGCTGTCCTGATGCTCCCTAATCCCGATCCATGCATGCCGGTAGCGTCTACACCGTCGGAGCAACTCTCGGCTGATCCTCACCGAACCATCTCTGACCACCGTCATTGGAGCCGGTACTGGTGATGCTTGGTTACCTAGTCGTCATCGATCAACCAACTTGATCTCAACGTCCACGACCATGCTAGATCGCCTAGTTCGTCGACTTGCTAACTGGCGTGTTTTACCCTCCATCATTCCACGCCATCAGCCATCATCAAGGTGAGATGCATCATCGTTGATCTGTTCGGCACTTGTTTGCATGTCCATCACTCTTTAAGTGGCCACGCTACAGATGTTCATCTTGCACAAAATCTGTATATGCAAACTACACCCGCAGTCCATAAGATGTTCTCAGCAATCCCATCATGCCAACCATGACATCCATTCATGGTTGCTACACAAAACCAAGACCAGCATGCATGCTTTCGTGCAAGTTTAGTACATGTCCAAGTCATGCCTATATACATATATACATATATATGGGAACATCTCCTTTAAAATATTCAGTACGCTTGTCTGTTGATCGTCAAAAATTAAGCGCTGGTGAAAAGCAACCGCTAGCATTCGTTCCTGTCTTAATTTCATCTAATTTATTAGTCATGTGATTAATCTCACATTACTAATGATCTAGCCGAAGACATTCATATGGGCCAAGGGAACGTGCAGAACGTCCGTTCCTATCCTCATATATGCATGTGCTTAAGTTTGCATGCAGATTCTGATCTCATACAAAGCTTTTTCCGTATACCAGTACATACACATATATTGAACACGTTCAGCAGCTAGCCTATCATCTTGATGCCATATACATATCCTTTTTCTTCGTATATATATTCCTAGAATTTCTACAAATACCGCTTTAGCAATCTTATCCATGTCCCCTTTATTTCTTCTACGTCGTTGTCATCCTTGTGGTTAGTCCTCGAAATCTTGTCATAATTTACTTTTGTGACTTAAATTTATTTATAAAATTGTTTTGTTTATTTAAAATGGTACATTTATAATTTAAGCCCACAAACTTTCAAAAGCTTGTATCTTTTCAACTAGAGCTCTGTTTGGGGTTGTTTTTGCGCTCCCGCGATAGACCCATACGTTAGGAACCTTTATAGCTTGTTTTTGTAATGATTGGTGTATGGTTTTTAGGGTCATTTTCAGGTGCTTGTGCTAGTTGATTGCTAGCGATAGAAGGAACTATGCGAGGATGGTTTGGAAGGAAAAGATGGAAAGTTGGAGCAGATAATTGGAAGGAAAGTGTAACATGAGTTCCCTTGTTACCTAATAACCTTATAATCACTTTCATATGCATGTGTCTAATATGATGCTAAGGATCTTAACTAGTACTTTTGATACCCTATACTCCTTGTTTACCATGGGCTCATGCATGTAGGTAGCTTTGCTTAGCTTGCAATTACCAAATATTATAATGTTAATATTGGTTAATGACTTATGGAATCAATGGTTAAAATGATGCTTCTGGCAACATGGACACAAGGGGGCTAGAGCATTGGGCCATGTTGGGTGCTCTAGTCAACCCTCCGTAAGGACTGAATCTTAAAGCGGCAACTCAGGACTTCCGTACAGCCTTGAGAATCAAAATGGGCACGATCTTAGTTGTATAGCTAGTTTTCTCTAGCTTGTTAGTAGTTACCGAAAGTTTTCGGCGCAAGAGGGGGGACTAGGTTGCAGAATGACTTCTTGCCTGTCAAGGTGAGTACTGGGCTGCGGTCATGGTGTGCCACTCTTGAAGGGGGGCTCCATTCGCCTAGACGCTGAAACCTCGTGGCTACTAACTTGTTAGGGAAAGGCTTCGTAGTGAACCCTGCCGACTTACCTTGGAAGTGAGTCAAGAGGTTGGTCACCTCGGGCATAGGGGTATTCATGACTCAAGGTGAAAGTGTACACACTCTGCAGAGTTTGATCAAACTGATATATCAGCCGTGCTCACGGTCACGAGCGGCCTGAATCCTTTTTGAGATAGATAGTTCTATGGATGGTTTGGGATATGATTAATCTTGATGGTGATAACTAATTATATTCACATGTGAGCCTTAAGCATAACTTAGAAATATAGGCATAATAAATAAAATATGACCAACTAAAAATGCTTACCGCAGTATAACCGAGTCAAGCCTTCTTGAGCCTTGCATAACCTCATGGTATACTTGCTGAGCATGGTGAGCTGACGCTTGTCGTTGTCACCAATAAAAACCCCAGATGGGTACCAGATGGTGGATCAAGTGAAGAGTTTCCTTTGGAGTACCGAGGCGAGTGCTCCCCCAGTCAACCGTCCCTGTGGAGTATGGAGTCCCGAAGAGAAGATATAGAATAGTTTCCGCTACGCTTTGTAATAGTTGTAAGTTTTGTGTAGCTATGTTCGATATATAATAAAGCATTGTTCTTGGTATTCTCTATATTTGTCGCTATATGTGTCGTGTGGACATCCTGGGCACACATATAGTTAGCGCCTGGTATTCTTCGGAAAACCGGGTGTGACAGCTGCCGTCGGAGATTGTTGGTGGTCCTTAACTCACACTTTTAACCACCGACATTTACATAAAACAAACACTAAAAATTAGAACTAGGGCTTACAACTAATCAATTCCACAAGTTTTGATGATTTTTCTCATTTACAGGAGGGCATATATGGAAATACACATAAATGGGCCAAGAAATACAAGAAAACCATGGGAAGAGAAAAAGGCTCACTTACTAGACAATCTGGGCCTCAAACATAGCTCAAAACGCCCAATAATGAACCCACAAAGTGGAGGCCCAAAGCCCAGTCCAAATCCATCTCGGGCTGCAGGAGCAGGCCCGGGTAAAATGGGCGCCCAGGATGCATCTGGACTCTGTTTTGGGCCATCCACCTGTCCATTGAAAGCTAATGAAAAGATCTACAAGCTCACCAAATATGGGGCCATTTGGGCTAGGTTTTGGTGTGTCCAAGGCCCAGGCGTGGCCACTCCTCAATGGGCACATTTTGGGCCCATTTTTCTCTAGCGGTTCCATCAATACACGTGCAGGCCAGTTGCGGGGTGCGCTGCATGAGACAATGAATTTGGATGCCAGAATGAGGTAGGTTTGGAGGGAGTAAAGGAGGAATATTCCATGGCACATCCTCCACCCTCCTCCTATAAATGGAGGGCCTCTCTCACTCACACACCACTCAAGGTAGCAAGGAGCATTCGAAGGGAATAAGAGCTACTACACTCCACACTTGAGCCACATTCCAAAGGGCTATGCCCTACTAGCTAGCTAGAGTTGTGAAAGTGAGATGTGAGGGAAGAGAGTGGGGAAGTGCCAGGCTTATCGGTGTCTCCCTGAGCTTGTACCTCTACGAGTATTTGCTTGCCTCCTTAATGGGATCTTGGCTAAGTATTTGTGGTTCTTATAGCCTTTTATGTCTTTTGCTTAGTTGAGCTTTACCTATACTTGTTTATGGGTTTGTCATTCATCCTTTGTGGCGGATGCTCTAGTTGAGGGCCCTAATAAATATGGATAACCCTCTCGGAAAGCTAGAGTAGTAGTCGATAGCATAGATGTGGTGTTTGGGCTAGAGGCTACCTTTGTTTGCCTCGTACTCCATGGTTGAGGGGTAGACGACAGGTAGTGACAGCCCTGTCTATCCTTTGCATTCCCCCATGTTCAAGTACGGTGTAGAGCTATAGGCTGGTATCATTTGGTAGACCAGGTGATCTCCAGTGCCTGAAGTAAGCAAGTAAATGTAGAGTATCGCTATCCTTAAGACCTAAGAGTTATAGGAGTCCGTCTCTACCCCTTTCTAACTCTACCCTTGTGTTGTCCTTGGATGAACTAGCTAGAAGAAAGTACCTTCGTTCCTTATGAAAAATATGATACTCTGAATACTTCCAGGTGAAGGCTACAACGGTAGTTCCATATGCTTGTGGATTCTTCTGCATTCGTTAGGAAATACCAACAAGGTTTCTAGTGTCGTTGTTGGGGAACAGTTGCTATTTTCTTTGAACCTAGTTCATCCTAGTATATGTATCTTTTATTTTTGTAAAAACAAAAATAGTCTTCTTTTATCTTTTCACCATGAAGCCAAGTTCAATTCCATACCCTTCTGCTTCAAAGGGGGAGTTTCGTGAGCCACCACCTCTTTCAAAATCAAAACTTTCATCTGGCTGTGAACTCCACCGTAGTATAAAAGCCATGGTTCAGGCACAACCTTTCTTTGGTTATGATAACAAAGATCCTTTTGACCACCTGCGAGAGTTTGAGAAAATGTGTTCATGCCTAAGCATCCTAGGCATGACACAAGAAATTCTTATGTGGAAATTGTTTCCCTTCTCCCTCAAAGGAGAGGTGAAGCAATGGTACACTAATGCCATAGTAAGTATGAATGGGGACTAGGAAGAACTTAAAGACAAGTTTTGTCTTACATTCTTTCCTATGTCCCATATCAACTCTCTACCGAGGGCAATCCTTGATTTCGAGCAGAATGAGAAGGAGTCCATAGGTGTAGCCTTGGACAAGTTTTCAATGTTAATACATTCCAACCTAGATTTTTCATTACCTGATAGTGTGCTTTTGCATCTCTTTTGTTCGGGTCTTGACATAGAAGCTGCCCTATGCCTTGACATGACCGCCGGAGGATCGTTTACACATAAAACTATGACGAATCAGAGGAAAATCCTTGATCAGGCATGCTTCTCCCATCGTAAAACCCAACCATCTCCATAAAAAGGGCATGTCAAGCTTTGAGGAGCCCTCATCAGCCGAATCCTTACCCTTGCCATCCTTAGATTTGACTATTGAACCCTCACCCGAACCGCGAACATCGAAGGAAGGAATGCTTCATCCTTCAGAGGTCCCGATCAAATTCTAGGATTATGGCAATACCTCGAAACACTCTTGGCACGAAAACCACACAACGAACAACATTTTCCCTAGTGTAGAGCCTTCAAAAGAATGGTTAATAGAGGTGAAACATTCTTCTAAAGTAATTCAGATTCTTTCACCTTCCACAATCATGCCTTGTTCATTAAGGGGAACGATCCTAGAAGCCCTACACAACCCCACAGTTGGGACTAGCATCATGTCAGAATTCCTAGCGAAAAATCATTTAGGAAACATGCCGCTAGTCCTGACCAACAAACTCCTCAAAAGTCCGTTGGAACTATTTTTCGAGTGTTGTGGGATTGCTAGGGCCGTGCCAATGAAAATAAATGAAACTGAGGTTTGTTTGGACTTCCACATCTTTGTCATCCTTGAGTTTGATCTTCTCATAGGCCATCCTTTGGAAAATCTTATTCAAGAAAAAACTTCCTATGAGGGCCTTGATAAAAAGTTGGGAACAACTGCTTCTGCCACTCCTATTCCTTGTCTAGAAATCCCAATGGCAAAGCATAATCCCAACCACAATCCAGTCTAGAAGGGGAAGGTCATTTCCCTATTTGTTTCACCTAGGCTTTCGAGTGACACTGAACATCCATCATCACCCTCACTTGAGCTAAAACCATGTTCCTCTGGCCAACATGATATAACCCTCGAGAAAGAAAACTTCTGGGCCATGGACATGCCTAAAGCACCAACTCTGGAGACTAAGGAGAATGATTCCACCATTAAGCATGAAAGTTTCTCTTTTGAGACCCATCACTTTTCATGCTCACTTTTGGAGCCTCCAAAGTTTGTTGTGCTTAGTACCACCTGCTCCTACATAGATCACAACTACCTCTTGATCCTTGTTCACAAACTCTTTAAGAGGACTAGTATAATGCCCGTGCTAACGCCATGGCAACATTTCAGGGATCCTTATGAAAACAAGCAAACGAAGATAGAAGAGATGAAGTGGAATCGATAATTAAGGAATTAAAAATAGTAACAACCGGCAAGGAATCAAACATGAGCAGATTTATGTCAATTTTTACTGAAAAACAAACGTAATTAGCCGTTTGTTACTTTAGAAAGTAGAAACACAGTAGCAATGCATTCTTTTAGTGGAACTGTGCATTTGAAGGGGACAAAAAGAAGTATCCATCCCACCTATGGTCGAGAGATAAAGCTATAATAAAATAAATCCCACAGCCACACCAAAATAGAATCAAAGCAAATCAAACATATGTAAACAGGTACTAATGAGGATTCCAGGTACAGATCAACAAAGAAAAGGCAAAGGTATGGGCAAGCATAGCTCGAAACAAGTCTTTGCATTTTAAAAATTAATGGGCAAGCATAAGTCCAAGTATATAGTCTTCAATCTCAAGGGTTGTGTTGCTGTTCAGAGTGAGCAGCGCTCATCAGAGCCCAGTGGCCTCCCTGCAAGTATCATCCAGAATGAAAGCCTGCAATGAAAGAGATTCATTTTTTTAAGAATAGTGCAATGCATAAAAGCTGACATGATCTCTTCACTTTTGTTGATAATACTAAACCAGTGCAAGTTAATAACTGGTAACTGCAATGGTGTATAGAACAAACAAAAAACTAACACTTCCATATGTAGAGCAATAATTCCCCAAAAAAATACTCATGCAAGATATAACAAAAACAATTGAACCTATTACCCTAGTATAATGCCCGTGCTAACGCCACCGCATTAAAAGAGGAAACTCTGCAGTTAAGGCATATACAAAAACTCCTTATTATGAAGGAAGGAAGGGCTCAATGGTTAATGGGTATTTGCCTAAACAAAGAAAAGAAAGAAAAAAGATGGAAGGATAAACTCTTTACATTTGTAGACCTACCCCAGAGTTTTAGACTTGTTTCTGTGTCTCATGAGATGATTCCCTGAAACATGTATGTAGAAGAAACCCAAGAAGCACGAGTACAATGCTAATCCTTGTTTTCAAAACAGAAATGCAGTTTTTAGCACTTCCAAAATAAAAGGAATCAAAAGGGTAAGTAGCTGGCAGCTGGACCTTTAACTACCTTATCAGTTTCAGGGAAAAAAACCCTGGGTGTCAACGATCTTGGTTATCGCCAGGAAGAAGCTCTGTGACAGGATCCATGCACGGCCGATTAGCATATTTCACAAAAATAGCAACACATGATGCAATATATATAAAAAAGGGCAGACCCAGTGCCAGAGGCTCCCACACGAGTGGGGTCTGGGAAAGGGAATAACCGAAGCAAAGTCTTACCCCCGTAGAAATTCTGTAGAGAGACGGCTTCGAACCCAGGACCTGGTGACTCGGCGAGCTAGCACTCACCAAATGCAATAAATATATATACTAAAATAAAATAATTTAGAAGGATAGTAACACATCATGCAGACTTGAGATTTTTGAATAGTCAAGATAAGGCAATGATGGACCTTCATTCCCTGCTGCTATTTTGCTAACGCATGCAATAGGGGCAATAGTTGTCACCAATATGCTAAAATTACTAAATAGTGAAACTGCTAATATACCTGCAAGCATACCTAGATAGGGAGGATGCCGCAGTACACTTTTAGAAGGCACCAGGTCCTGTCACTTGGTGAGGCAATGAATGTTCATCCACTGCAATGGTAGACGATAAGTCAGATATATCCCTATGTGATTGAATAATATTGGCAGCAACAAACATCACTCCATGGTATTTTGAGCAATCACACATATATTGCAGGACAAAAACTACCAGTAAGATGATCGTTGGGACCAGAAACCTCGGAACTGTATGGAAGTCATACAGCATACATGATGTCCCGTTAAAGTGACAGGCGTAAAATTATAACAAACACAAATGCAAAATAACCTTTGATCTGAAATTAGAATAAACCACAATGCTAAAAATACAGAAACAATAAATACAGCAACTAAAAACAGGAAAATCAGCACTGTAAAGCCACTGAATGTTGCTAGTTTTGTTATGGGAACAGGAAAAATACAGAAACAATAAATAAAAACAGACCATGAATCAATTGAACTTTCTAAGATGCGTCCAAAGAACCTATACGCAACTAATTGAGACATTCAGGTTCGATCTCAAAGCCGAGCACTGTCAGACAATTCAGATTTCGTTGAAATTCTCATCATCACAAGCAATGAACATCAGCAGCTTGCAGGTTGATGTCTATATTCCCATCTCAGATTGTTCTCTTTTGATCCTCTCACTTCAAAAGCAAGGCAACATCCATCAAATTTTGAGTAATTGACCAAAACAGCACGCTTATTTCTGGATCCAAAATAAAATAAAATCAACAAGAAGAGAGAAAGAACATACCAATATGGATGTATGGATTGGAGGCAGCCAGAGAAATTGGATGATTTGGTCAGGGTTTCAAGATGCTGGACTGCTAGGAAGCGTTGGGGATGGAGGAGGGCACGGGCTTCCTTCAACAACGACCCATATCCTTCTGGTGGCACATGGCAGTGATGAATCCATCTCCCCGCGCGGCCGCCGTGGCCATGCACGGACTCGCTCATGGCCAACCCGGCCTATCCTCGTTGTCAGCCGTGCCAGCGGCCCTGAGCACACGGCCAGCGACGACCTCTGCCCGCGGCCGGCCTGCTTCCCGGCTGCTGCCTGAGGAAGAAGCAGGAGCGGCCCTCCGTGCCAGCTGCTCCAGTGAATAATAGACAGGAAAAAGAAAACGGCCTTAGCGATCAAACCGTGGCTGCAGGGGCACAAGCACGGGCGTTCGGCGAAGCAGGTCTGCAGGTGTTATGCTCGATCACCGGTTGGCCGCTCCAGTCCCCACGGAGGCGCGAGTTGGAGTGGAGCACGTGGGCGCGGGTCCTCGCCGTCGACAGCCTTGAGCCCCTGCAGGACTGCAGGTCCACCATGAACTGAGACACCATGGTTGGCCGCTCCCCATCCCTAAGCACCGCGGCGGGGTTGAGGCCCTTGAGGTCGGAGAATGCACGGGCGGCCGCCGTGACGGTGGCCGGTGGCCGCTACGGACCGGCGAGCGCGCCGTAGCGGGCGAAGTCGAGGAGGCAGAGATCGAGGCCAGTGGCGAAGTGGGAGATCCTGTTTGTGCGCCGATGTGCCGGGGACGGACGGCGCCGCGTGCTCGCCCGAGCCGAAGGAGAGGACGCCCGCCTCCTCGAGATTGCGGTGAAGTAGGCTAACGCGCACCGCCGGACATCAAAGCGCGATGGTAGGGCGGCCGACTGACGAACACCGGCGTCCTGGCCCGATGTTCCACACGCGACGTTGTCGAAGTCGATCTCTCCCCCGCCCCCGCCGCCTCCCATGGTCCCGACGTTGCGCCTCCGCCGCGCGCCCTTCTTCGCCACGAGGAATCGCCGCTCCCGCTCCAGCGGCGGCGCGGCGGGCGCGGGCGTGGAGGGCTTCTTCTTCGCGGTGGTGGGAAAAGGGAACGTTGGGGGTGGAGCCGGGAGGTGTAACGGGAGGGGCTGAGGGTGGGCGTGGGGCGTAGGGTCGCCCTTCGGGAAGAGGAGCCGCCGCATGGGGGAGGGCGCGCCGCGCGGGAGGATGAGTGATGAAGTTTGATCCCAGTAATCTCGTCCGTAGGACGTGAGTAAGAGAAAATAGAGATGAGAGTAGATCTGGTCCCTTCGTTTGAAAGATTGGTTGCCTTTGGGTGTATTTAGGAAAAATTATGACTGTGGTGAACAGTTTATGGTGTGGCTTTAGAAAAGTTAACAACTGGTGGATTATATAGTAGTAGAGATGGTTGTCGATGCCTATGTTTATCATAAATATTGCAGATCTCGTGGATGCATTGTGGTACTAACCTTGCAGCTTGAGCAATAATTCTAAATGTTTGGTGGTAAAGCTAGGAACTATACCACCTGAAACGATCCTGCATTCCGCAAAGGGAATGCCACAGATTTGACGTGTAATAGATGAACAAGTTCATGCCATTACCCAAATCTCAGTCGAATAATAGAGTCATACATGAATATCAGAGTACAAATAGAAGGTTTACATTAATTATTATCATCGCCAAGCAGGGCGGAACATGCTCACACACAGCATCTGGAACAGCTTCTCGTAGATAGCAGCGGAAACTAGGACTCCTCGCACCAAGCTTGAGCGCACGGTGAACCCCTACTCCTCCCAGTCATCCTCCTCGTCGTACTCGGGCTCCGAGCCTGCCAAAAAATCTATTAGTACACTTGGTACTGGCCACACATCGCCCACCCTATGATGCATTTGCTTTGTGGAACTGGATGCAATTGGGGTTGAGAAGAGAAACCTATCTTTGGCTGTGGTTTCCTATGCGAGTAATCAATATTTGAAAAATATAAGTTCATCAATTATTAACCCATCTCATTCACATGCGATGTCCCATCCCAGCACACATCTCCACATCACATCTCATCTCACTCTCTCATCGGCATGGACAACTCCCTCTCGTCCATGTCTCAATGGCCAAAGCCGGATCACACACCGAAATCCCGGGGAAGGTAGAAGGACTCCTCTCTCTAGTCAAGTGAAGCTGTACTTAGGAAAGGTCCATAGCCAAAAGGTTCGACATATGTATCGATCGATCAACCAGAAACTCTGAAGAGGTTTACACATCCCACAAGATAGCTATCCTCGATGATGCCTCGTCTAAGCTGATTCCGGGCCGCCTTCCGACTAGAAACGGTACCACCCCATTACTCAGAACTGGGGCCGTGTCAGAGTACCACCGACACGCAGAGACTGTGAGACATAGTACTTGGCCCTAGGTACTACGCTGTCTTGGAAGGGTGTGGGTCCTCTTGCCCGTACCTCCCTACACTATCCGCTAACCTCTCAATAGTAGTGGCACCGTACTAGCAAGTCGAACGTCTGTCTCCTCCCCACAGAAGCAAGTGGGTGTGCAAGGATTCCTAAGACCCGGTCCACAGACATAACAGTCCTTAGGGTCAACGGAACACCCGGCACCCCGTGCCATCACAACATCTCCCATCCCGGGGCTTCATCCCACGAAGACACTCCACCCCGGGACCTCTCCCTGTCACATGTACCCGCCATAGGCACTTCACATGGCGAACGCCCAGGTAGCATCCTCCGGCAAGACTCGTCCTCACGACTCATCGTAGATCCTGCTCGGTCGACTCGACCCTCACCATACGCACCCAAGACTCACGCCAAGATCTCCCCAGATTCATTACCAGGTTATTAACAGGTTTACGGCACCTCGTGCCTTATCTCAAACGCCTCTCACTCACCAGCATCACATAACAGATATAATGCGAGTAAGAGTAAAGCAATAAGTAACGAGTGATAAAGCAGCATCTAGTCTAACAGCAGGGTGAGCAGGTGTAAGGTTGCAACAAGGTAAGTGGCTCAAAAGCAGTAAACTACCATGCAACCTATCAGTAATATTATTGCATGAAAGTAAAGCACTAGCAATTCTAAGTATTTGCAATGCGTAATAGGATCTACGAATGGGTGGGGCGTGGCACCTGGCAGGTCGTCACCCAAGTCGTCGGTGTTGTCGGGGTCGAGCTCTTCAGTCGGTGGCTCCTCCGGGTCTGCCAAACGTAACATATAGCCGCGTTAGCGGCTCCTATAGATATGCACAAAGAAGAAACTGAAAATCAAAAGATCCAAATGCACTCAAATATAGGCCTATGACATAGAGCTTCTTTTTAGAAAAATTTGGACTCTGGTTTGGCATTTTTCTGAGCTACGATTAATTAATTATGAATTTCCGAAGATTTAAATGTTATTTGAAAAAGAAAAACAGTTGATTAACCCGGGCTTGACACGTGGCAGCCTATGATTGGTCGAGTGAATAGTGCAGATGACAAGTGGGGTCCGGTCAATGTTGACCGGGTCAACGGTCAACGGTCAGAGTTGACCGAGCCGGGTCTTGGGCCTGGATGGGCCGGGTTGGGCCGGACCGGCCCAGACACGTGTCAGCGTGTGGTGCAGCCACGTCGCGGGCTGGATCTCCAGGCGGTCAGCACCGGGTTACAGGCTCATGCACGCGGCTGATGGTGGTCCAAATGGTGTGGGTTCATGGTCCATAGGCACGGTCCGCGGTGGACCTAGTGCTCGCACCCTTTTCCCCGCTCTCGGCTCACGGTGGATTGAGCTCACCGAGCTGCTACCTTTCTTTCCTTTTTCCCCCCTAGGCCTCCCCTGCACATGCGGTGGCACTCCCGCCGGTGGCGCACTTGCCTGACACGACGTCCCGGTGGCTCGGTGGGCATCCTAAATGGCTCTACGGCTTGTAGGGAGCTAAGGCGGAATGATAGCACCAGCTTGGGGCTCCGATGGGGATTGGAACGGATGGAAACGGCCGCGCCACCACGACATCCCGAGGCACGGCGACTACGGTCGGCGGCGGCGCTCTACGGCCCTCGGGGCTCCTTCCCTCCCAACTCCGTGAGCATGGCGCGTTCCGGGTCAAGGTGAAACGCGCGGTGTTGACCTCCCAAGCTCTAACGTCCTCGTCTAGCGAGAACGGTCCCGCCACAGTGAGCCACGGCCATGGCGATGGAGCGCATGAACTACGGCACCAGTGCCTTGTGCGGGGTCCCTTGTGATGGCCAAGAAATAACCCCAACGTGGTGGTGAGTGTGTGGTTGTGTGGTGCCGACGCTCAAGGCCCAGCCTTGGCCACTTCTAGCACGGTGGTGCCGTGGCGGCGCCGTCCACCGGAGTGGCAGAGCGCAAACAGGGAAAAAAGAAAAGATGGCGCGAGGAGCTTCACCATTGGGCTCGGGGCGGTCGGGTAGCGAGGCAGTGTCGATTTGGGGCCGTGTCATGGTGAAGCAGTGCAGTGCCGCGCCTCGCCACCCGGCTCTGGGAAGAAGATGACAGTGTCGCCTCTAACTCCGATGTGCAGGCCACGACACGAACAGCTCCCTCTTCTCAGCCTTCTTCCCTCCTCTCCGGCTCAGACAAGGCGGTATGCCATGGGGTGGCGGCGGCCAGATGGAATGATGGGGAGGTGGCTAGGGTTGTCCCCCTTGGCTTTTATAGCCGAGGCCGCCCATGGCGACGACGGACGGTGGGATCGGGCACCAGGGTGCGTGTATGGCCATGATGCGCCTCGGCTTAGGGCTCTCCACTGGCTTGTCGTGGCACGGCGACGGTCGCGACCGCGATTCCACAACGACCGGTCAAAAGGGGCTCGGACATGGCATCAGCGGCTGTGGCCTACGGTGCCGACATCACTCCGGTCGGTTTTGAATTCGGACGAAACAAGGGCGGGTGGTTGCTGGTGTGGTTCCCCCCTTCTTTTCCCTCGTCTGGTTACTAGCGCGGCAATTGGCATGGGCGGACAACCAGGAGCGATGCGGGCGCGTGGGGTGCTCCCGCGGTGTCCTTGCTCTGCCTCCATCTAAAAAGCAGAGAGGAGAGTGCAGGTGGGAGATGACAGCCGGGGCCCACGCGTTAGTGGCAGCAAGCACAACTGGCGTCACGGTGCAGGGCCGCGGCGTGCGAAGGGTGGAGCGGCCAGTTCGCTTTAGGCCTGCTGGGCCGATGCGGTGAGGCGAGTAGGCAACTGGGCCGGCCTACTGGGCATTGGCTTGGCAGCTCAAGCAGAGGAGTAGGGTAGCCGACGGGCCGGCTTGGCGGGCTGGCTAGCCAAGCCTGCTCGCCCGTTGGGCTTGGCTTGCAGGAGGGCAAGGTGGCAGCCCTTGCTGGGCCAGCTGGCTACTCAGGCCGACGGGCCTTTTCTAATTAGCTGGTTTTCTAAAGCCTTTTCTAATTATTTTATTTATCTCTTATCTATACCAAAGTTTCCTATATGCATGTACATATGTGCCGAGTGTGTATACACCCTTAGGGGTGGTCCACCAGGGGTCTAGGGTGGTAGGGTTCCATCCAAGGGTAGGTACTTAGGTTAATTAATTAATTCACAATTAATTGATTAGCAAGGTGTTGACACCGTTTTTAGTACGTGTCAAAGTGATCAGGAAAGGTTGATTAGCAAGGGAGAGATTGCCGTGTGAATTGGTGGCCAAGGAGAACAAGTTTGTTTTAAGCGGTGGCAGTGTATGAATTTGATTGGGAATGTTGCCGATGAAGTCAAAGGTGTTATTGCCGATGCCGATGGAAGAAGGTTTGGAGACTGTTGCCGATAAGGGAGTGTATCGATGAAGGAAGGTGTGAAGACTGCAGCCGATGAAATAGGGAATGTGCCGATGGAAGGAGATCGAGGGTTGCTGCCGATGGAAAAGGGGATGTGCTGGTGGAAAGGAGACCAATAAGAATACCATCGTGATTAAGGCGGATCATGGAATAAAATAGGAATTGATTTCCTTGTTTACGATTAGTAGAGTCTGAGTTGTGTAAAAGTCATATTCTTAGATTTGAGTTTAGTATCCTAGTCGTATTCGATTATGTTTCTATAGATCAGGATATAAATATAGAGTGGAGGGCAATGTAATAGGGATCAATCAATATACATCAAAAAACAGCTTTTACTCTTATTTACATGTACTTTTCGGCGACTTCGTCAATCTGCATATTTTTCCTTTTTTACGAGTTCTCATCGATTTGGCGGGTTGCATTGCTCTAAGTGCAATTTTCGTCGATCCTCAAGTTCCGCGTGAGTACCTCTTGGCCGTGACTTCCGGGCGTATCGCTGTTGTCAGGACCAAAGTGCTCGTATCTTCATCCTTGTCGATTAACAGGTCAAATCGACTGGCACGCTTTGGATATCGACTTCGGGTATTAGCCCTTTGTGTTTGCAGGTTCACTTTTGCATCAACACATCTTTTGGCACGCCTGGTGGGACAGATCTAATCAAGATGCCTAATCATGAGATAGATGCTGGGAATATCATCGCAGTAACAGAAGAAGATCTTAAGGATGATCAGAAGCAGGCTATGGAGAGGGCTATTGAAGAATATAGACAGCTTTGCTTAAAGTCATTCAGCGTGAACAAAAGTGGACAAGTCATCCAGAAGCAGGACTTGCCGTTGCCTCGGCAGGTTACCTTTGATCCTAATCCTGGTAAACTTCAAGAGATGGTTAATTCTGCAGTGAATCATGCTTTAATTAATCACTCCAATGTGCTGTCCAATACTGTTCATAATGCTGTGATTCGAACTTTCAAAGAAGGGCCAGCGTCACATCATTACGTCGGGCCTACTTATCATCAACCAGAAGCAGCATCTGCTGTTGCTCCATCGGCTCCTCCAGCCGTTGCGGGTATAGAGATTTCTTCTCCTCCAGTATCAGCAGGATTATCTAATGCACAGTCTACTCCGATTCGTCCAGATTCAGCATTGTCAGGACGAGTTCAGCTTGGTACAGATCTATCAGCATCAGCTTTATCAGGTCCTGTACTACAGAGTAATCAAACTCCTGCTAATTGGTGGGGATATGGTATGCCTCCGGAGCCATCTACTGTCAATCATGTGTTTGACGTAGCGGGAAAAACTCCTATAGCATCGGCTGGTTTGCCGATAGCCCAAGCGCCTCAATATATTACAACCACTGCACAACCAAGTCTGGGAGGTTTTCAGGCGTCTCTAGGTCAAACATCTGGTTCAAGTCCATCGGCAAGTTTGTTACCGATGCAGCAGAAGGCTCCTGTAATCAGTCAACCTGGAGTACAGGTTATGCCTCAAGTTGGATATAATTATCCAGCAATGCCAACAAGCTACCAGCCATCGGCAAATTCTGTGCCGATGAATACTAGTAATTGGTCAGGGCAGTTTTCTACTCAACATACAGTTCAGCCAAATCAGCAGGTCACAGGAGTTCATCAAGGTCACATGCATGCTGGTTTTCAGAATCAAGCATTGGCAGCTCAACCGATGAATCCTTTTCAGCAGATTAATGGACCACAGTTAGTAGCAAATATGCCAATTGCTGGAGATCGTGGGCAACAAAGGTATGCAGAAGGATATCAACAGATGCCTCCAGTAGAGATTCAACCAAATCGTCAGCAAGATGTCGACGTTTTTTGGGCCGATAAGATAGCAGAAATTATGAGAGATCAATTTGGGATCAAGCCCAAGGTTAATACTTATTCTTATCGGACTCCGTATCCTCCAGCATATGATTTAATTCCTCTCCCAAATTGTTACAAAGTGCCAGATTTCACTAAATTCTCTGGGCAAGACGACACATCAACCATGGAGCATGTTAATCGTTTTATTATTCAATGCGGAGAGGCAGCTTGTAGAGATGAATTGAGAGTTCGTCTTTTCTCGTCATCTCTATCTGGATCAGCATTTACGTGGTTTATTTCACTACCACCAAATTCTATTATCACTTGGGCTGATCTGGAAAAGCAATTTCATAAGTACTTCTTTGCTGGAATTCATGAAAAGAAGCTTACCGATTTGGTAAAGATGAAACAGCGCAATGATGAATCGGTAGAAGGCTTCGTGCAAAGGCTACGAGATGTAAAGAATAAATGTTACAGTCTGGTATTGGATGATCGGCAGCTTGCCGATTTAGCCTTTCAGGGATTATTGCCACACCTAAAGGACAGATATGCTTCTCAGGAGTTCGAAAGCCTCAGTCATTTAGTACAAAGGATTTCTGATCAAGATACTAGAGTTTTTGAACCTAAGAGAAATTGGAACAAGAAAATTTCATTTGTTGAAGAAGCGGAAGATTCTGATTCAGATAATGAACCAGTTATCGGTTTGGCAGAGTGGGTTAAGAATAAGAAGCCGATATCTTGTCCCTTTGGTCACAAAGAGCCAGAAAAGTTTACTTTTGATGTCACCAAAGCCGATAAAATATTTGATCTTTTGCTTCAGGAGGGTCAGATTAAATTATCACCCAATCATGTGATCCCATCAGCAGAAGAGTTGAAGCATATGCTGTATTGCAAGTGGCACAATGCAACTTCACACAGTACCAATGATTGCAAGGTGTTTAGGCAGCAATTACAGTTAGCTATTGAGTCTGGCAGGATAAAATTTGGCAATTCCAAGATTCAAAAGCCAATGAAAATTGATCAACATCCTTTTCCAACAAATATGTTGGACGCTGAAGGAAAAGTTAAGGTGTTGACGTCGGAAGCTGCTGAAAAGAATGCATCAGTAGATCCCCAACATCGGATAACTACCGATGATGCAAAAGGCAAGGGGCTATTAACAGAGGGTAGCGGTTCTGGGAGGCCTCCTCGATCTGGCATCGTAATTACCCATCAAAGACAACACGAAGGATGGCGTCAGCGAAGGGACCGGTATAGACGACAACAAGAGGAAAGGCGTCAAGAAGAGTGGAATCGGCATAAGGATCATTGGAATTGTCCATTTTTTATTCATTGTTGGGAAGAAGGTATTAAGTTACCTACTGTTGAAAATTGTCCGGAGTGTAATGGCTATTATGGAGTTAATTATCCTGCAAGATGATTTCAATCTGGTAATCAAGCTTTGCCCATTAATGAGCCGATCAGAAGGAGAGCATCAGTACATGATCGGCTGGGGGGCAGGCTTAGTGTGCACGAAAGGCTTGGTAAACGTGTTGCATATTTTCCAAGGAATCAAGAGGAACTCGAAGAGATGGCAAATGCAAGAGTCCCTGATGAAGAAATATTCTACAGGGACCCTAATATACGTCGTGTGGAGACAACTAGAATTTATCAGCCAGTTTGGAGAACTAAGCTTCCTCAATGGTGTCCAGAGGGTTTGACAAAGACACAAAAGAGAAAAATGCAGCGGGATCGTCAGAAAGATTTATATCAAGAAGAAAGTTCCTCCAATGAGAAATCTGGTAACCAGCAGTGGCAGATAAAGCACAAGGATAAAGGTCCATCGGCAGATATCAATATGGTATTTATGTTGCCGATGGAATTTTTGGCTTTGTCTGACAATGAAGAAGAGGCTGTTTCCTCTGATCAGATAGCTCAATTAATGTTAGATCCAATGATGGCTGTTTTTGAGAAGCCAGCTGATGATGAAAGACAACACCTCAAGGCTTTGTTTGTAAAAGGCAGAGTTGATGGGCAACCCGTATCTAAGATACTTATTGATGGAGGAGCTGCAATTAATATTATGCCTTATGTGATGTATCGGAAGCTTGGTAAGGGAGATCAAGACTTAACTAAAACCGATATGATGCTAAAGGATTTTGAAGGCAATGTGTCACCAGCTAAAGGAGCAGTATGTGTTGAGTTGACCATCGGTAGTAAAACTTTGCCGACAACTTTCTTTGTTATTAATGGCAAGGGTGCATATAATTTACTTCTGGGAGGGATTGGATTCATGCTAATTGTTGTGTTCCTTCTACAATGCATCAATGTTTGGTACAATGGATCGGAGATAAGATTGAAGTTGTTCCTGGAGATTCTTCTTATATCATTGCATCGGCAGAATCAGATACTTATGAACGAACCAGGTGCATATCGGGAGAAGCTTGGGAAAAAGAGTTCCTCAAGGTTGCTGATTATGAAATTCTACCGATCCAAGCAGTCGGTTCTGAAGAAGAGTTTTAATGGATAGATTTGCCGATGATGGAAAATTAGGGCAAGGATTTACATCGGCAGATGATTTAATAGAAGTAGATATTGGTGAAGGCGATAGGCCAAGGCCCACTTTTATTAGCTCTAAATTAGATTCCAAGTGTAAACAGCAATTAGTTGATTTGTTAAAGGAATATAAAGATTGTTTTGCTTGGGATTATACTGAAATGCCTGGATTAGACCGATCTATAGTTGAACATCGGTTGCCGATTAAATCTGGATTTCGGCCACATCAACAGCCGGCTCGCCGATGCAATCCTAATATACTCCCTGATATTAAGGCCGAAATAACCAAGTTAATTGAGGCAAAGTTTATTCGGCAGTGCCGGTATGCAGAGTGGATTTCTAATGTGGTTCCTGTATATAAGAAAAATGGAAAACTCCGTATTTGTATTGATTTCAGGAATCTTAATAAGGCCACACCGATGGATGGTTATCCAATGCCGATTGCCGATTTGTTGATTGATGCTGCAGCAGGGCATCAGATTATTAGTTTCATGGATGGAAATGCGGGTTATAACCAAATATTCATGGCTGAGGAAGATATTTCCAAAACTACTTTTAGATGTCCAGGTCATGTGGGATTATTTGAATGGATAGTTATGACGTTTGGTTTGAAAAATGCCGGTGCTACTTACCAGAGAGCTATGAACTTTATTTTCCATGAATATATCGGCACATTGGTGGAAATCTACATTGATGATATAGTGATTAAGTCTGGAGACATCACAAAGCATCTAACCGATCTGCGAAAGATATTGGAGTGCACAAGAAAACATGGATTAAAAATGAATCCCAATAAATGTGCATTTGGTGTATCGGCAGGCCAATTCTTGGGTTTTATGGTGCATCAGAGGGGCATTGAAATTAGTAGGAAATCTATTGAGGCAATCAACAAGGTGGTTGCTCCTGCCGATAAGACTGAGTTGCAATCTTTGATCGGTAAGATTAATTTCATCAGAAGGTTTATATCTAATCTGTCAGGTAAGATCAAGGCTTTCAGTCCGTTATTAAAATTGAAAGCCGATCAGGAGTTTAAATGGGGGTCTGAACAGCAGTTGGCTCTAGATCAGATCAAGAGTTATTTAACAAATCCTCCAGTGTTAGTTCCACCCCAGCATGGAAAACCTTTCAGATTATATTTATCAACTGAAGATACTGTTATCGGTTCAGCTCTTATTCAAGAATTTGAAGGAAAAGAGCGTGTTATCTATTATTTGAGCAGACGATTAATAGATGCTGAAACCAGGTATTCAGCTATTGAGAAATTATGCTTATGTCTATATTTCTCCTGTAGTAAGTTAAGGCATTATTTACTATCGGCTGAATGTACTGTTGTATGCAAAGATGATGTAGTCAAATATATGCTATCTATGCCGATATTAAATGGTAGGATTGGTAAATGGATTTTAGCGTTATCAGAATTTGACTTACGTTATGAATCGGCTAAGGCAGTTAAAGGACAAGTTATGGCCGATTTTGTTACTCAACATTGCAATACAGTAGATTCTTTGGAAGTTGCTCCATGGACATTGTTCTTTGATGGATCCACTTGTAATGAAGGGGCAGGCATCGGCATCGTGTTGATTTCTCCTCAAGGGAAGAAGTATGAATTCTCATTGCCGATCGTTGCCACATCAACAAACAATCAAGCTGAATGCCAAGCATTGATAAAAGGGTTGGAGTTGCTTAAAGAAATACAGGCTGATGCTGTTGAAGTCTTTGGTGATTCTATGCTAGTTATAAATCAATTGATTGGGATTTATGAATGTCGAAGTGAAATCCTGATTTCATATCATGAGAAATGTTTGGAATTGTTAAAAGGGTTTAGGAGTTTTCATCTGGAGCATGTTTCCCGGATGCATAATGAAGAGGCTAACCGATTGGCTCAGCATGCTTCAGGATATCAACCTGTTCCAGAAGCATTGACATTGGTGGTTGATGCCGATGATTGGAGAAAGGAAATCATTGATTATTTAAAGAATCCATCTAAAAAGGTTGAGAGACGTGTAAGATTCCAAGCGACAAAGTATGTACTCCTCGATGATGAATTATATTATCGTACCATAGATGGAGCTTTACTCAGGTGTGTTAGCATAGAGGAATCAAAAAGCCTGATGAGTGAAATTCATGAAGGAGTATGTGGGGCTCATCAGTCAGCATTCAAGATGAAGTGGATGATCAGAAGAAATGGATATTATTGGCCAGCTATTCTTGAAGATTGTTTTAAATATTTTAAAGGATGTCAGGAATGTCAAAAGTTTGGTAATATTCAAAGAGCACCCGCATCGGCTATGAATCCTATAATTAAACCATGGCCGTTTAGGGGTTGGGCTATTGATCTCATCGGTCAAATTTATCCACCATCGAGTAAAGGGCATAAATTTATTCTGGTTGCTACCGATTATTTCACAAAGTGGGTTGAAGCAATTCCTTTGAAAAAGGTGACATCGGCTAACATGGTTGATTTTGTGAAGGAGCATATTGTTTACCGATTTGGTATCCCTCAAACTATCACTACCGATCAGGGTACTATGTTTACATCAGGTGAATTCGATGAATTTGCTTTGAGTATGGGAATTAAAGTTTTGAATTCTTCACCATATTATGCCCAAGCAAATGGCCAAGCTGAAGCATCTAATAAGGGGATTATCAAACTTATTAAACGCAAGATCAGAGAATATCCTAAAAAGTGGCATACAATATTAAATGAAGCTTTGTGGTCATATCGGATGGCATGTCATGGTGCAACCAAGGTGTCGCCTTATCAATTGGTGTATGGGCACGATGCAGTATTACCTTGGGAGATTAAGATTGGATCTAGACGGATGCGTTTTCAGGATCAACTGACAGCCGATGATTATGATATCCTTATGAAAGATGAGTTGGAGGACGTAGCAGGTCATCGGTTAAAAGCTTTAATTAACATCGAGGAAAACAAGAAGAGAGTAGCCAGGTGGTATGATAAGAAAGTGAAGGTAAAGGAATTTGCCGATGGTGAATTAGTCTGGAAGTTGATTTTACAGATTGGGACTAAAAATTCTAAGTTTGGCAAATGGTCCCCTAATTGGGAAGGTCCATATCGGATAAGTCAGTCTGTTCCTGGTAATGCGTATATTCTTGAAACTCTCGAAGGAGTGGTATTTCCCAGAGCGCTAAATGGAAAATATTTAAAGAAATATTACCCTAGTGTTTGGATAGATGCATAAAGAGTATAGTTGCCGATAACAATCCTATCGGCTGGAGTTAAAACAAAGTATCGATTATGCCGAATTTAACAAAGCCTGAATGGCTGATATTGCACGCAGGCGAATTTCATCGGCTTCTTTTAGTTCCTTGGCATCTTCATCAGCATTTCCTTCCACAGGTTTGATTTTCTTTTTCAATGCCAAGGCCTTGCGAGCTTGAGCATCCCGTTCCTGTTGAAGGGCTTTAATGGCGTCGGGAAGCTGGTCTTCTTCTTGTTTGGCCTGGGTCAGAGCTGTCTCAACTTGTTCCAGTTCAGCTAGCAGGGCTGCTTTCTTTGCCGATAGATCTGAGATCTTCTGTCTAATATCGGCACTGGAGGCTTGCAAATTATTGATGTTCTTGTGCTTCTCGTCGGCAGTCTGCTTCAGCTGTAGCATCTCTTCTTTAAGTTGAGATTGGGCTGCTCTGTCAGCAATACGATGAACGGCCCTTTGGTATTGAAGCTGTCTGCTTTCCAGATGGACTGCTGGAAAGATGATTTCTTCAACATTGGAGGGGACTTGGCCGCGGATTGCCTTGAAGATAGACTTCGCAGGATCCGAGTCGATTACCAATTGGGCAGTTTCTTGCTGAAGCAGGTTTAGGAGGGTTTCCAGCTTGCCATATGTGTCTGATGATATTATTCCCAACGCCAGGGAGGAGCTCGCCTCTTCTCCATCATCATCAGAAATATCGATAGCAAAAGAAAATAAGCTATCGGGAGAATCTTGTTCCTATGGGATAAAGAGAATTAGAAGTCTTGTTTATAATATTTTGAAGATATAATGAATCAGGTAATTGATTGGTTTACCTGCTTCAAGGCTGTCTCTTGAGCTTGACTTGAAGGAGCGACTTGTAAAGGGTCCTGTGAAGGATCGGCAGAAGATGCCGATGGAATGTCTTCAATGACCACATCGGTAGTCGGCCCTTGAGGTACAATTGCCGATGATGTATCTTGAGCAGGAGCAGTTTGTTCAGAAGGCTGATCGACGGGTGTTGGAGCAGATGTAGGGGCCGGTGTAGGTTTTTGTCGTTTCTGTTGAGCTTCGGCATCGGTCAAAGCTTTACGTTTCTGTTGTGCTTCGATAACAACTGACTGGGGGGCATCAACATCTGTTGATTGAGGAGCTTGTATGATCGGTGGGCTTACCGATGTATCCATTTGTTGCTAAAAAAACAGGTATAAGATTGGATGTTTAATGGAAAAATAAAAATAATGAAAGAATACCTCTGAGGAAGGAGTAGAAGTTGTGGTGCTCGGTAAAGTTGCCGATGATGATCCAGCTGCAGCTTGTACACCCTGATAGTTGTATGTTAATATAAAGTGTATCGGCAGAGAAAATAGTAAACAAGATTATTACCTTAAAAGCCTTGATCAGGCTTGAAGCAGCAGCCTTTGGAGAAGCCCTAGATGTTCCCAATCTTGGTCTAGAAGCGCCAATTTTGGTACGAGTTCTTTGGAAAGTCAAGGCTTCTAGGGTGGGGGCATTGTAGCCGATTGCTGAAATCGGAGAGGCCGGATAAAGATTGAAGGGTTTTCCACTTTTGCTTATCGGTGGAACTGGATCATCAGCCTGTTTCAAAGAGGGTTAGTTACCGATACACATAATAAAAGAAAAGGGAAGGGGCAAAAGTTGAAAGGAACTTACTGCATTATCAGGAATAGCATAATCAGGATCAATCTGGTGCCGATATGTATGAACAGATGTTGAAAATAGCTGTTCTTTCCATTCCTGCCACCATTGCTTATATGATTCTGTTATGAAAGAAGCTGGTGACCAGGCGGAGAGATCGACATTGGAAATATCGGCATCAGGAGCAAGTCTTACTATTCTGCTCCATTCAGTTCCAGAGGTGATGATTTCCCTGGGTTTAATTACATCGGCATAGCACAGTTTAATGGGCAATTGCCCAAAAGCCAGCTGGCGAGATACTGCCGATGGATTGTAAAATTCATAAGTAATGTGGGAGGCTTTCCCACTGCCAAATGTATTGACTGGAATTGCTCTGGGGGTGATGATGGCCATCATCAGATCATTATCTTGGTTCAGATCACCATCGGCAAAATTGAAGAGGAGGGGAAATTTGTTATCCTCGTCAATATAAGGCACCCAAGCCCTGTGATCACGAGGGAGGCCATGGTAGAAAGTATGAAAGAATCTGCCGATTTGATCCTCATTGGCTTCTGTTCCGGGAAGGACGATAATTGCTTCACCAAAGTTGAGAGGGGGGCGTGTTGCCGATTCATCATCCCTAAGGACGTGTTCTTCGGGAATCTCTCGTGGGAATTCCTGAGCAAAGAAATCCCATTGTAAACGCTTGTGCATATGGGCGTTTAACCACATATTAATAAACCACCATGGGCCTCCCAGATTGCCGATGGGTTCGCCAAGTATAAGCTTTTGGGATACTTGGTGGAGGAGATGGTAGGTTGAACTCAGAAGATATCGGCCAAGTGGAAATCTGACACCGTTGGCCAAGAGTTCTGCTGCTGGGAGGAAAGCATTAGTTGGCCCTACCGATCGTCCGCAGAAAATAAATTTTTCTAGCCACATGTTCAGGAATGTGGCATGCTCCCTTTGGTTGACAGTACCAGTCTTCTGGTACTCCTGGATATATCCCGTCCAGCCGCCGATGTTGCGTGTGGTTATTCTGTACTCAGCTTTTCTGCCAAAAATATGGCCTTCATCGACAGTTGAGATGTCTAGGCCTGTGAGCATATACACATCGGCAAGGGTGGGGGCACATGGACCATGTCCAAACATGAAGGTGTTGGTGGTGTCAGACCAAAATTGAGCAGCAGCTATCATCATAGATTCATTTTTTTGCATATCGGCAATGGACAGCCTGATACATTGATCTATTTTTCGCTCTGCCCAGAATACTTGCATTGACCTGTTGACCCTCAGAAACCAATTTTTCCACCCTTTGGTGGGTTTGGGCCAAGAACGAAATGTATCTTTCCACAAATTCAAGGAGAAATTCTGAGATTTGAAAGGAATACGATTGGCTTCTGCATTAATCAGATCAGTTGGGTCTGGGTTGCCCATCGGACCTAAGCAGTGAAGAGGAGGTTGATGGGTTGGAATCACCAATGCGTTGCGGAGTTCCTAGGTTTGGAAGATCGAGAAAATGAAAGAAAAAGAAAATGTCGACTGTAAGAATTCGCAAGGAACCGAAAGGATTAAAGTAAAAGTAATAAAGAACAAACCGCAGGGACGTCGAAGTTGACAGCCATTGCTTTAGGAGGATGAGGGCACGAGTTGGGAACTTGAAGATGATGATTCAGATGAGTTGAAGACGCACGGTTGTTGGTTAGGGTTGCCGCCGGGGTGAGAATGCCAAAAGGTGGAATTTGAAGGTAGAAGATGAACAGCCCGGGGGAATCTATTTATATGTTACCTGGAGTAGGGGTATTCTTGACTTATCTCTATGCCGTATGCGGATAAATCGAGGTGGTTCAGTTGGATATTT
>CM039582.1:24509578-24638599 GCA_022457205.1 Saccharum spontaneum | reverse complement strand
CGAGTAATCAATATTTGAAAAATATAAGTTCATCAATTATTAACCCATCTCATTCACATGCGATGTCCCATCCCAGCCACATCTCCACATCACATCTCATCTCACTCTCTCATCGGCATGGACAACTCCCTCTCGTCCATGTCTCAATGGCCAAAGCCGGATCACACACCGAAATCCCGGGGAAGGTAGAAGGACTCCTCTCTCTAGTCAAGTGAAGCTGTACTTAGGAAAGGTCCATAGCCAAAAGGTTCGACATATGTATCGATCGATCAACCAGAAACTCTGAAGAGGTTTACACATCCCACAAGATAGCTATCTCGATGATTGCCTCGTCTAAGCTGATTCGGGACCGCCTTCCGACTAGAAACGGTACCACCCCATTACTCAGAACTGGGGGCCGTGTCAGAGTACCACCGACACGCAGAGACTGTGAGACATAGTACTTGGCCCTAGGTACTACGCTGTCTTGAAGGGTGTGGTCCTCTTGCCCGTACCTCCCTACACTATCCGCTAACCTCTCAATAGTAGTGGCACCGTACTAGCAAGTCGAAGTCTTGTCTCCTTCCCCCACAGAAGCAAGTGGGTGTGCAAGGATTCCTAAGACCCGGTCCACAGACATAACAGTCCTTAGGGTCAACGGAACACCCGGCACCCCGGTGCCATCACAACATCTCCCATCCCGGGGCTTCATCCCACAAGACACTCCACCCCGGGACCTCTCCCTGTCACATGTACCCGCCATAGGCACTTCACATGGCGAACGCCCAGGTAGCATCCTCCGGCAAGACTCGTCCTCACGACTCATCGTAGATCCTGCTCGGTCGACTCGACCCTCACCATACGCACCCAAGACTCACGCCAAGATCTCCCCAGATTCATTACCAGGTATTAACAGGTTTACGGCACCTCGTGCCTTATCTCAAACGCCTCTCACTCACCAGCATCACATAACAGATATAATGCAGTAAGAGTAAAGCAATAAGTAACGAGTGATAAGCAGCATCTAGTCTAACAGCAGGTGAGCAGGTGTAAGGTTGCAACAAGGTAAGTGGCTCAAAAGCAGTAAACTACCATGCAAACCTATCAGTAATATTATTGCATGAAAGTAAAGCACTAGCAATTCTAAGTATTTGCAATGCGTAATAGGATCTACGAATGGGTGGGGCGTGGCACCTGGCAGGTCGTCACCCAAGTCGTCGGGTGTTGTCGGGGTCGAGCTCTTCAGTCGGTGGCTCCTCCGGGTCTGCCAAACGTAACATATAGCCGCGTTAGCGGCTCCTATAGATATGCACAAAGAAGAAACTGAAAATCAAAAGATCCAAATGCACTCAAATATAGGCCTATGACATAGAGCTTCTTTTTAGAAAAATTTGGACTCTGGTTTGGCATTTTTCTGAGCTACGATTAATTAATTATGAATTTCCGAAGATTTAAATGTTATTTGAAAAAGAAAAACAGTTGATTAACCCGGGCTTGACCACGTGGCAGCCTATGATTGGTCGAGTGAATAGTGCAGATGACAAGTGGGGTCCGGTCAATGTTGACCGGGTCAACGGTCAAACGGTCAGAGTTGACCGAGCCGGGTCTTGGGCCTGGATGGGCCGGGTTGGGCCGGACCGGCCCCAGACACGTGTCAGCGTGTGGTGCAGCCACGTCGCGGGCTGGATCTCCAGGCGGTCAGCACCGGGTTACAGGCTCATGCACGCGGCTGATGGTGGTCCAAATGGTGTGGGTTCATGGTCCATAGGCACGGTCCGCGGTTGGACCTAGTGCTCGCACCCTTTTCCCCGCTCTCGGCTCACGGTGGATTGAGCTCACCGAGCTGGCTACCTTTCTTTCCTTTTTTCCCCCCTAGGCCTCCCCTGCACATGCGGTGGCACTCCCGCCGGTGGCGCACTTGCCTGACACGACGTCCCGGTGGCTCGGTGGGCATCCTAAATGGCTCTACGGCTTGTAGGGAGCTAAGGCGGATTGATAGCACCAGCTTGGGGCTCCGATGGGGATTGGAACGGATGGAAACGGCCGCGCCACCACGACATCCCGAGGCACGGCGACTACGGTCGGCGGGGCGGCGCTCTACCGGCCCTCGGGGCTCCTTCCCTCCCAACTCCGTGAGCATGGCGCGTTCCGGGTCCAAGGTGAAACGCGCGGTGTTGACCTCCCAAGCTCTAACGTCCTCGTCTAGCGAGAACGGTCCCGCCACAGTGAGCCACGGCCATGGCGATGGAGCGCATGAACTACGGCACCAGTGCCTTGTGCGGGGTCCCTTGTGATGGCCAAGAAATAACCCCAACGTGGTGGTGAGTGTGTGGTTGTGTGGTGCCGACGCTCAAGCCCAGCCTTGGCCACTTCTAGCACGGTGGTGCCGTGGCGGCGCCGTCCACCGGAGTGGCAGGAGCGCAAACAGGGAAAAAAAGAAAAGATGGCGCGAGGAGCTTCACCATTGGGCTCGGGCGGTCGGGTAGGTGCGAGGCAGTGTCGATTTGGGGCCGTGTCATGGTGAAGCAGTGCAGTGCCGCGCCTCGCCACCCGGCTCTGGAAGAAGATGACAGTGTCGCCTCTAACTCCGATGTGCAGGCCACGACACGAACAGCTCCCTCTTCTCAGCCTTCTTCCCTCCTCTCCGGCTCAGACAAGGCGGTATGCCATGGGGTGGGGGCGGCGGCCAGATGGAATGATGGGGAGGTGGCTAGGGTTGTCCCCCTTGGCTTTTATAGCCGAGGCCGCCCATGGCGACGACGGACGGTGGGATCGGGCACCAGGGTGCGTGTATGGCCATGATGCGCCTCGGCTTAGGGCTCTCCACTGGCTTGTCGTGGCACGGCGACGGTCGCGACCGCGATTCCACAACGACGGTCAAAAGGGGCTCGGACATGGCATCAGCGGCTGTGGCCTACGGTGCCGACATCACTCCGGTCGGTTTTGAATTCGGACGAAACAAGGGCGGGTGGTTGCTGGTGTGGTTCCCCCCTTCTTTTCCCTCGTCTGGTTACTAGCGCGGCAATTGGCATGGGCGGACAACCAGGAGCGATGCGGGGCGCGTGGGGTGCTCCGCGGTGTCCTTGCTCTGCCTCCATCTAAAAAGCAGAGAGGAGAGTGCAGGTGGGAGATGACAGCCGGGGCCCACGCGTTAGTGGCAGCAAGCACAAACTGGCGTCACGGTGCAGGGCCGCGGCGTGCGAAGGGTGGAGCGGCCAGTTCGCTTTAGGCCTGCTGGGCCGATGCGGTGAGGCGAGTAGGCAACTGGGCCGGCCTACTGGGCATTGGCTTGGCAGCTCAAGCAGAGGAGTAGGGTAGCCGACGGGCCCGGCTTGGCGGGCTGGCTAGCCAAGCCTGCTCGCCCGTTGGCTTGGCTTGCAGGAGGGGGCAAGGTGGCAGCCCTTGCTGGGCCAGCTGGCTACTCAGGCCGACGGGCCTTTCTAATTAGCTGGTTTTCTAAAGCCTTTTCTAATTATTTTATTATCTCTTATCTATACCAAAGTTTCCTATATGCATGTACATATGTGCCGAGTGTGTATACACCCTTAGGGTGGTCCACCAGGGGTCTAGGGTGGTAGGGTTCCATCCAAGGGTAGGTACTTAGGTTAATTAATTAATTCACAATTAATTGATTAGCAAGGTGTTGACACCGTTTTTAGTACGTGTCAAAGTGATCAGGAAAGGTTGATTAGCAAGGGAGAGATTGCCGTGTGAATTGGTGGCCAAGGAGAACAAGTTTGTTTTAAGCGGTGGCAGTGTATGAATTTGATTGGGAATGTTGCCGATGAAGTCAAAGGTGTTATTGCCGATGCCGATGGAAGAAGGTTTGGAGACTGTTGCCGATAAGGAGTGTATCGATGAAGGAAGGTGTGAAGACTGCAGCCGATGAAATAGGGAATGTGCCGATGGAAGGAGATCGAGGGTTGCTGCCGATGGAAAAGGGGATGTGCTGGTGGAAAGGAGACCAATAAGAATACCATCGTGATTAAGGCGGATCATGGAATAAAATAGGAATTGATTTCCTTGTTTACGATTAGTAGAGTCTGAGTTGTGTAAAAGTCATATTCTTAGATTTGAGTTTAGTATCCTAGTCGTATTCGATTATGTTTCTATAGATCAGGATATAAATATAGAGTGGAGGGCAATGTATAGGGATCAATCAATATACATCAAAAAACAGCTTTTACTCTTATTTACATGTACTTTTCGGCGACTTCGTCAATCTGCATATTTTTCCTTTTTTACGAGTTCTCATCGATTTGGCGGGTTGCATTGCTCTAAGTGCAATTTTCGTCGATCCTCAAGTTCCGCGTGAGTACCTCTTGGCCGTGACTTCCGGGCGTATCGCTGTTGTCAGACCAAAGTGCTCGTATCTTCATCCTTGTCGATTACAGGTCAAATCGACTGGCACGCTTTGGATATCGACTTCGGGTATTAGCCCTTTGTGTTTGCAGGTTCACTTTTGCATCAACACATCTTTTGGCACGCCTGGTGGGACAGATCTAATCAAGATGCCTAATCATGAGATAGATGCTGGGAATATCATCGCAGTAACAGAAGAAGATCTTAAGGATGATCAGAAGCAGGCTATGGAGAGGGCTATTGAAGAATATAGACAGCTTTGCTTAAAGTCATTCAGCGTGAACAAAAGTGGACAAGTCATCCAGAAGCAGGACTTGCCGTTGCCTCGGCAGGTTACCTTTGATCCTAATCCTGGTAAACTTCAAGAGATGGTTAATTCTGCAGTGAATCATGCTTTAATTAATCACTCCAATGTGCTGTCCAATACTGTTCATAATGCTGTGATTCGAACTTTCAAAGAAGGGCCAGCGTCACATCATTACGTCGGGCCCTACTTATCATCAACCAGAAGCAGCATCTGCTGTTGCTCCATCGGCTCCTCCAGCCGTTGCGGGTATAGAGATTTCTTCTCCTCCAGTATCAGCAGGATTATCTAATGCACAGTCTACTCCGATTCGTCCAGATTCAGCATTGTCAGGACGAGTTCAGCTTGGTACAGATCTATCAGCATCAGCTTTATCAGGTCCTGTACTACAGAGTAATCAAACTCCTGCTAATTGGTGGGGATATGGTATGCCTCCGGAGCCATCTACTGTCAATCATGTGTTTGACGTAGCGGGAAAAACTCCTATAGCATCGGCTGGTTTGCCGATAGCCCAAGCGCCTCAATATATTACAACCACTGCACAACCAAGTCTGGGAGGTTTTCAGGCGTCTCTAGGTCAAACATCTGGTTCAAGTCCATCGGCAAGTTTGTTACCGATGCAGCAGAAGGCTCCTGTAATCAGTCAACCTGGAGTACAGGTTATGCCTCAAGTTGGATATAATTATCCAGCAATGCCAACAAGCTACCAGCCATCGGCAAATTCTGTGCCGATGAATACTAGTAATTGGTCAGGGCAGTTTTCTACTCAACATACAGTTCAGCCAAATCAGCAGGTCACAGGAGTTCATCAAGGTCACATGCATGCTGGTTTTCAGAATCAAGCATTGGCAGCTCAACCGATGAATCCTTTTCAGCAGATTAATGGACCACAGTTAGTAGCAAATATGCCAATTGCTGGAGATCGTGGGCAACAAAGGTATGCAGAAGGATATCAACAGATGCCTCCAGTAGAGATTCAACCAAATCGTCAGCAAGATGTCGACGTTTTTTGGGCCGATAAGATAGCAGAAATTATGAGAGATCAATTTGGGATCAAGCCCAAGGTTAATACTTATTCTTATCGGACTCCGTATCCTCCAGCATATGATTTAATTCCTCTCCCAAATTGTTACAAAGTGCCAGATTTCACTAAATTCTCTGGGCAAGACGACACATCAACCATGGAGCATGTTAATCGTTTTATTATTCAATGCGGAGAGGCAGCTTGTAGAGATGAATTGAGAGTTCGTCTTTTCTCGTCATCTCTATCTGGATCAGCATTTACGTGGTTTATTTCACTACCACCAAATTCTATTATCACTTGGGCTGATCTGGAAAAGCAATTTCATAAGTACTTCTTTGCTGGAATTCATGAAAAGAAGCTTACCGATTTGGTAAAGATGAAACAGCGCAATGATGAATCGGTAGAAGGCTTCGTGCAAAGGCTACGAGATGTAAAGAATAAATGTTACAGTCTGGTATTGGATGATCGGCAGCTTGCCGATTTAGCCTTTCAGGGATTATTGCCACACCTAAAGGACAGATATGCTTCTCAGGAGTTCGAAAGCCTCAGTCATTTAGTACAAAGGATTTCTGATCAAGATACTAGAGTTTTTGAACCTAAGAGAAATTGGAACAAGAAAATTTCATTTGTTGAAGAAGCGGAAGATTCTGATTCAGATAATGAACCAGTTATCGGTTTGGCAGAGTGGGTTAAGAATAAGAAGCCGATATCTTGTCCCTTTGGTCACAAAGAGCCAGAAAAGTTTACTTTTGATGTCACCAAAGCCGATAAAATATTTGATCTTTTGCTTCAGGAGGGTCAGATTAAATTATCACCCAATCATGTGATCCCATCAGCAGAAGAGTTGAAGCATATGCTGTATTGCAAGTGGCACAATGCAACTTCACACAGTACCAATGATTGCAAGGTGTTTAGGCAGCAATTACAGTTAGCTATTGAGTCTGGCAGGATAAAATTTGGCAATTCCAAGATTCAAAAGCCAATGAAAATTGATCAACATCCTTTTCCAACAAATATGTTGGACGCTGAAGGAAAAGTTAAGGTGTTGACGTCGGAAGCTGCTGAAAAGAATGCATCAGTAGATCCCCAACATCGGATAACTACCGATGATGCAAAAGGCAAGGGGCTATTAACAGAGGGTAGCGGTTCTGGGAGGCCTCCTCGATCTGGCATCGTAATTACCCATCAAAGACAACACGAAGGATGGCGTCAGCGAAGGGACCGGTATAGACGACAACAAGAGGAAAGGCGTCAAGAAGAGTGGAATCGGCATAAGGATCATTGGAATTGTCCATTTTTTATTCATTGTTGGGAAGAAGGTATTAAGTTACCTACTGTTGAAAATTGTCCGGAGTGTAATGGCTATTATGGAGTTAATTATCCTGCAAGATGATTTCAATCTGGTAATCAAGCTTTGCCCATTAATGAGCCGATCAGAAGGAGAGCATCAGTACATGATCGGCTGGGGGGCAGGCTTAGTGTGCACGAAAGGCTTGGTAAACGTGTTGCATATTTTCCAAGGAATCAAGAGGAACTCGAAGAGATGGCAAATGCAAGAGTCCCTGATGAAGAAATATTCTACAGGGACCCTAATATACGTCGTGTGGAGACAACTAGAATTTATCAGCCAGTTTGGAGAACTAAGCTTCCTCAATGGTGTCCAGAGGGTTTGACAAAGACACAAAAGAGAAAAATGCAGCGGGATCGTCAGAAAGATTTATATCAAGAAGAAAGTTCCTCCAATGAGAAATCTGGTAACCAGCAGTGGCAGATAAAGCACAAGGATAAAGGTCCATCGGCAGATATCAATATGGTATTTATGTTGCCGATGGAATTTTTGGCTTTGTCTGACAATGAAGAAGAGGCTGTTTCCTCTGATCAGATAGCTCAATTAATGTTAGATCCAATGATGGCTGTTTTTGAGAAGCCAGCTGATGATGAAAGACAACACCTCAAGGCTTTGTTTGTAAAAGGCAGAGTTGATGGGCAACCCGTATCTAAGATACTTATTGATGGAGGAGCTGCAATTAATATTATGCCTTATGTGATGTATCGGAAGCTTGGTAAGGGAGATCAAGACTTAACTAAAACCGATATGATGCTAAAGGATTTTGAAGGCAATGTGTCACCAGCTAAAGGAGCAGTATGTGTTGAGTTGACCATCGGTAGTAAAACTTTGCCGACAACTTTCTTTGTTATTAATGGCAAGGGTGCATATAATTTACTTCTGGGAGGGATTGGATTCATGCTAATTGTTGTGTTCCTTCTACAATGCATCAATGTTTGGTACAATGGATCGGAGATAAGATTGAAGTTGTTCCTGGAGATTCTTCTTATATCATTGCATCGGCAGAATCAGATACTTATGAACGAACCAGGTGCATATCGGGAGAAGCTTGGGAAAAAGAGTTCCTCAAGGTTGCTGATTATGAAATTCTACCGATCCAAGCAGTCGGTTCTGAAGAAGAGTTTTAATGGATAGATTTGCCGATGATGGAAAATTAGGGCAAGGATTTACATCGGCAGATGATTTAATAGAAGTAGATATTGGTGAAGGCGATAGGCCAAGGCCCACTTTTATTAGCTCTAAATTAGATTCCAAGTGTAAACAGCAATTAGTTGATTTGTTAAAGGAATATAAAGATTGTTTTGCTTGGGATTATACTGAAATGCCTGGATTAGACCGATCTATAGTTGAACATCGGTTGCCGATTAAATCTGGATTTCGGCCACATCAACAGCCGGCTCGCCGATGCAATCCTAATATACTCCCTGATATTAAGGCCGAAATAACCAAGTTAATTGAGGCAAAGTTTATTCGGCAGTGCCGGTATGCAGAGTGGATTTCTAATGTGGTTCCTGTATATAAGAAAAATGGAAAACTCCGTATTTGTATTGATTTCAGGAATCTTAATAAGGCCACACCGATGGATGGTTATCCAATGCCGATTGCCGATTTGTTGATTGATGCTGCAGCAGGGCATCAGATTATTAGTTTCATGGATGGAAATGCGGGTTATAACCAAATATTCATGGCTGAGGAAGATATTTCCAAAACTACTTTTAGATGTCCAGGTCATGTGGGATTATTTGAATGGATAGTTATGACGTTTGGTTTGAAAAATGCCGGTGCTACTTACCAGAGAGCTATGAACTTTATTTTCCATGAATATATCGGCACATTGGTGGAAATCTACATTGATGATATAGTGATTAAGTCTGGAGACATCACAAAGCATCTAACCGATCTGCGAAAGATATTGGAGTGCACAAGAAAACATGGATTAAAAATGAATCCCAATAAATGTGCATTTGGTGTATCGGCAGGCCAATTCTTGGGTTTTATGGTGCATCAGAGGGGCATTGAAATTAGTAGGAAATCTATTGAGGCAATCAACAAGGTGGTTGCTCCTGCCGATAAGACTGAGTTGCAATCTTTGATCGGTAAGATTAATTTCATCAGAAGGTTTATATCTAATCTGTCAGGTAAGATCAAGGCTTTCAGTCCGTTATTAAAATTGAAAGCCGATCAGGAGTTTAAATGGGGGTCTGAACAGCAGTTGGCTCTAGATCAGATCAAGAGTTATTTAACAAATCCTCCAGTGTTAGTTCCACCCCAGCATGGAAAACCTTTCAGATTATATTTATCAACTGAAGATACTGTTATCGGTTCAGCTCTTATTCAAGAATTTGAAGGAAAAGAGCGTGTTATCTATTATTTGAGCAGACGATTAATAGATGCTGAAACCAGGTATTCAGCTATTGAGAAATTATGCTTATGTCTATATTTCTCCTGTAGTAAGTTAAGGCATTATTTACTATCGGCTGAATGTACTGTTGTATGCAAAGATGATGTAGTCAAATATATGCTATCTATGCCGATATTAAATGGTAGGATTGGTAAATGGATTTTAGCGTTATCAGAATTTGACTTACGTTATGAATCGGCTAAGGCAGTTAAAGGACAAGTTATGGCCGATTTTGTTACTCAACATTGCAATACAGTAGATTCTTTGGAAGTTGCTCCATGGACATTGTTCTTTGATGGATCCACTTGTAATGAAGGGGCAGGCATCGGCATCGTGTTGATTTCTCCTCAAGGGAAGAAGTATGAATTCTCATTGCCGATCGTTGCCACATCAACAAACAATCAAGCTGAATGCCAAGCATTGATAAAAGGGTTGGAGTTGCTTAAAGAAATACAGGCTGATGCTGTTGAAGTCTTTGGTGATTCTATGCTAGTTATAAATCAATTGATTGGGATTTATGAATGTCGAAGTGAAATCCTGATTTCATATCATGAGAAATGTTTGGAATTGTTAAAAGGGTTTAGGAGTTTTCATCTGGAGCATGTTTCCCGGATGCATAATGAAGAGGCTAACCGATTGGCTCAGCATGCTTCAGGATATCAACCTGTTCCAGAAGCATTGACATTGGTGGTTGATGCCGATGATTGGAGAAAGGAAATCATTGATTATTTAAAGAATCCATCTAAAAAGGTTGAGAGACGTGTAAGATTCCAAGCGACAAAGTATGTACTCCTCGATGATGAATTATATTATCGTACCATAGATGGAGCTTTACTCAGGTGTGTTAGCATAGAGGAATCAAAAAGCCTGATGAGTGAAATTCATGAAGGAGTATGTGGGGCTCATCAGTCAGCATTCAAGATGAAGTGGATGATCAGAAGAAATGGATATTATTGGCCAGCTATTCTTGAAGATTGTTTTAAATATTTTAAAGGATGTCAGGAATGTCAAAAGTTTGGTAATATTCAAAGAGCACCCGCATCGGCTATGAATCCTATAATTAAACCATGGCCGTTTAGGGGTTGGGCTATTGATCTCATCGGTCAAATTTATCCACCATCGAGTAAAGGGCATAAATTTATTCTGGTTGCTACCGATTATTTCACAAAGTGGGTTGAAGCAATTCCTTTGAAAAAGGTGACATCGGCTAACATGGTTGATTTTGTGAAGGAGCATATTGTTTACCGATTTGGTATCCCTCAAACTATCACTACCGATCAGGGTACTATGTTTACATCAGGTGAATTCGATGAATTTGCTTTGAGTATGGGAATTAAAGTTTTGAATTCTTCACCATATTATGCCCAAGCAAATGGCCAAGCTGAAGCATCTAATAAGGGGATTATCAAACTTATTAAACGCAAGATCAGAGAATATCCTAAAAAGTGGCATACAATATTAAATGAAGCTTTGTGGTCATATCGGATGGCATGTCATGGTGCAACCAAGGTGTCGCCTTATCAATTGGTGTATGGGCACGATGCAGTATTACCTTGGGAGATTAAGATTGGATCTAGACGGATGCGTTTTCAGGATCAACTGACAGCCGATGATTATGATATCCTTATGAAAGATGAGTTGGAGGACGTAGCAGGTCATCGGTTAAAAGCTTTAATTAACATCGAGGAAAACAAGAAGAGAGTAGCCAGGTGGTATGATAAGAAAGTGAAGGTAAAGGAATTTGCCGATGGTGAATTAGTCTGGAAGTTGATTTTACAGATTGGGACTAAAAATTCTAAGTTTGGCAAATGGTCCCCTAATTGGGAAGGTCCATATCGGATAAGTCAGTCTGTTCCTGGTAATGCGTATATTCTTGAAACTCTCGAAGGAGTGGTATTTCCCAGAGCGCTAAATGGAAAATATTTAAAGAAATATTACCCTAGTGTTTGGATAGATGCATAAAGAGTATAGTTGCCGATAACAATCCTATCGGCTGGAGTTAAAACAAAGTATCGATTATGCCGAATTTAACAAAGCCTGAATGGCTGATATTGCACGCAGGCGAATTTCATCGGCTTCTTTTAGTTCCTTGGCATCTTCATCAGCATTTCCTTCCACAGGTTTGATTTTCTTTTTCAATGCCAAGGCCTTGCGAGCTTGAGCATCCCGTTCCTGTTGAAGGGCTTTAATGGCGTCGGGAAGCTGGTCTTCTTCTTGTTTGGCCTGGGTCAGAGCTGTCTCAACTTGTTCCAGTTCAGCTAGCAGGGCTGCTTTCTTTGCCGATAGATCTGAGATCTTCTGTCTAATATCGGCACTGGAGGCTTGCAAATTATTGATGTTCTTGTGCTTCTCGTCGGCAGTCTGCTTCAGCTGTAGCATCTCTTCTTTAAGTTGAGATTGGGCTGCTCTGTCAGCAATACGATGAACGGCCCTTTGGTATTGAAGCTGTCTGCTTTCCAGATGGACTGCTGGAAAGATGATTTCTTCAACATTGGAGGGGACTTGGCCGCGGATTGCCTTGAAGATAGACTTCGCAGGATCCGAGTCGATTACCAATTGGGCAGTTTCTTGCTGAAGCAGGTTTAGGAGGGTTTCCAGCTTGCCATATGTGTCTGATGATATTATTCCCAACGCCAGGGAGGAGCTCGCCTCTTCTCCATCATCATCAGAAATATCGATAGCAAAAGAAAATAAGCTATCGGGAGAATCTTGTTCCTATGGGATAAAGAGAATTAGAAGTCTTGTTTATAATATTTTGAAGATATAATGAATCAGGTAATTGATTGGTTTACCTGCTTCAAGGCTGTCTCTTGAGCTTGACTTGAAGGAGCGACTTGTAAAGGGTCCTGTGAAGGATCGGCAGAAGATGCCGATGGAATGTCTTCAATGACCACATCGGTAGTCGGCCCTTGAGGTACAATTGCCGATGATGTATCTTGAGCAGGAGCAGTTTGTTCAGAAGGCTGATCGACGGGTGTTGGAGCAGATGTAGGGGCCGGTGTAGGTTTTTGTCGTTTCTGTTGAGCTTCGGCATCGGTCAAAGCTTTACGTTTCTGTTGTGCTTCGATAACAACTGACTGGGGGGCATCAACATCTGTTGATTGAGGAGCTTGTATGATCGGTGGGCTTACCGATGTATCCATTTGTTGCTAAAAAAACAGGTATAAGATTGGATGTTTAATGGAAAAATAAAAATAATGAAAGAATACCTCTGAGGAAGGAGTAGAAGTTGTGGTGCTCGGTAAAGTTGCCGATGATGATCCAGCTGCAGCTTGTACACCCTGATAGTTGTATGTTAATATAAAGTGTATCGGCAGAGAAAATAGTAAACAAGATTATTACCTTAAAAGCCTTGATCAGGCTTGAAGCAGCAGCCTTTGGAGAAGCCCTAGATGTTCCCAATCTTGGTCTAGAAGCGCCAATTTTGGTACGAGTTCTTTGGAAAGTCAAGGCTTCTAGGGTGGGGGCATTGTAGCCGATTGCTGAAATCGGAGAGGCCGGATAAAGATTGAAGGGTTTTCCACTTTTGCTTATCGGTGGAACTGGATCATCAGCCTGTTTCAAAGAGGGTTAGTTACCGATACACATAATAAAAGAAAAGGGAAGGGGCAAAAGTTGAAAGGAACTTACTGCATTATCAGGAATAGCATAATCAGGATCAATCTGGTGCCGATATGTATGAACAGATGTTGAAAATAGCTGTTCTTTCCATTCCTGCCACCATTGCTTATATGATTCTGTTATGAAAGAAGCTGGTGACCAGGCGGAGAGATCGACATTGGAAATATCGGCATCAGGAGCAAGTCTTACTATTCTGCTCCATTCAGTTCCAGAGGTGATGATTTCCCTGGGTTTAATTACATCGGCATAGCACAGTTTAATGGGCAATTGCCCAAAAGCCAGCTGGCGAGATACTGCCGATGGATTGTAAAATTCATAAGTAATGTGGGAGGCTTTCCCACTGCCAAATGTATTGACTGGAATTGCTCTGGGGGTGATGATGGCCATCATCAGATCATTATCTTGGTTCAGATCACCATCGGCAAAATTGAAGAGGAGGGGAAATTTGTTATCCTCGTCAATATAAGGCACCCAAGCCCTGTGATCACGAGGGAGGCCATGGTAGAAAGTATGAAAGAATCTGCCGATTTGATCCTCATTGGCTTCTGTTCCGGGAAGGACGATAATTGCTTCACCAAAGTTGAGAGGGGGGCGTGTTGCCGATTCATCATCCCTAAGGACGTGTTCTTCGGGAATCTCTCGTGGGAATTCCTGAGCAAAGAAATCCCATTGTAAACGCTTGTGCATATGGGCGTTTAACCACATATTAATAAACCACCATGGGCCTCCCAGATTGCCGATGGGTTCGCCAAGTATAAGCTTTTGGGATACTTGGTGGAGGAGATGGTAGGTTGAACTCAGAAGATATCGGCCAAGTGGAAATCTGACACCGTTGGCCAAGAGTTCTGCTGCTGGGAGGAAAGCATTAGTTGGCCCTACCGATCGTCCGCAGAAAATAAATTTTTCTAGCCACATGTTCAGGAATGTGGCATGCTCCCTTTGGTTGACAGTACCAGTCTTCTGGTACTCCTGGATATATCCCGTCCAGCCGCCGATGTTGCGTGTGGTTATTCTGTACTCAGCTTTTCTGCCAAAAATATGGCCTTCATCGACAGTTGAGATGTCTAGGCCTGTGAGCATATACACATCGGCAAGGGTGGGGGCACATGGACCATGTCCAAACATGAAGGTGTTGGTGGTGTCAGACCAAAATTGAGCAGCAGCTATCATCATAGATTCATTTTTTTGCATATCGGCAATGGACAGCCTGATACATTGATCTATTTTTCGCTCTGCCCAGAATACTTGCATTGACCTGTTGACCCTCAGAAACCAATTTTTCCACCCTTTGGTGGGTTTGGGCCAAGAACGAAATGTATCTTTCCACAAATTCAAGGAGAAATTCTGAGATTTGAAAGGAATACGATTGGCTTCTGCATTAATCAGATCAGTTGGGTCTGGGTTGCCCATCGGACCTAAGCAGTGAAGAGGAGGTTGATGGGTTGGAATCACCAATGCGTTGCGGAGTTCCTAGGTTTGGAAGATCGAGAAAATGAAAGAAAAAGAAAATGTCGACTGTAAGAATTCGCAAGGAACCGAAAGGATTAAAGTAAAAGTAATAAAGAACAAACCGCAGGGACGTCGAAGTTGACAGCCATTGCTTTAGGAGGATGAGGGCACGAGTTGGGAACTTGAAGATGATGATTCAGATGAGTTGAAGACGCACGGTTGTTGGTTAGGGTTGCCGCCGGGGTGAGAATGCCAAAAGGTGGAATTTGAAGGTAGAAGATGAACAGCCCGGGGGAATCTATTTATATGTTACCTGGAGTAGGGGTATTCTTGACTTATCTCTATGCCGTATGCGGATAAATCGAGGTGGTTCAGTTGGATATGGTAACTGTGCGCACGACAATCAAGGAATGGTACAGAAGATTTGACAGCAAGTAATCATAGCTTGAAGGATATCTTGATACAAGATTTTTCAGTTCTAAAATGATGCGTTGCGGTGAGATATTGTTGAAAATGTGTTATTTTGGTATCTCAACCATAGTTAAGGTAAAGAAGGTTAGAAAAATGCAATATATATATATTGAGATACATGGATTGGATCTAGATTTGATTAAGTCTGGTAACAAATCATGTTATGCTTGGAGAATGGGTCAAAGGAATGGATAATAGCAAGCATCAGTTGGAGTAAATTTCGGAGCATTGATATCTTATACTCCGAAATTGGGGGGCATGTGTTGACACCGTTTTTAGTACGTGTCAAAGTGATCAGGAAAGGTTGATTAGCAAGGGAGAGATTGCCGTGTGAATTGGTGGCCAAGGAGAACAAGTTTGTTTTAAGCGGTGGCAGTGTATGAATTTGATTGGGAATGTTGCCGATGAAGTCAAAGGTGTTATTGCCGATGCCGATGGAAGAAGGTTTGGAGACTGTTGCCGATAAGGGAGTGTATCGATGAAGGAAGGTGTGAAGACTGCAGCCGATGAAATAGGGAATGTGCCGATGGAAGGAGATCGAGGGTTGCTGCCGATGGAAAAGGGGATGTGCTGGTGGAAAGGAGACCAATAAGAATACCATCGTGATTAAGGCGGATCATGGAATAAAATAGGAATTGATTTCCTTGTTTACGATTAGTAGAGTCTGAGTTGTGTAAAAGTCATATTCTTAGATTTGAGTTTAGTATCCTAGTCGTATTCGATTATGTTTCTATAGATCAGGATATAAATATAGAGTGGAGGGCAATGTAATAGGGATCAATCAATATACATCAAAAAACAGCTTTTACTCTTATTTACATCTACTTTTCGGCGACTTCGTCAATCTGCATATTTTTCCTTTTTTACGAGTTCTCATCGATTCGGCGGGTTGCATTGCTCTAAGTGCAATTTTCGTCGATCCTCGAGTTCCGCGTGAGTACCTCTTGGCCGTGACTTCCGGGCGTATCGCTGTTGTCAGGACCAAAGTGCTCGTATCTTCATCCTTGTCGATTAACAGGTCAAATCGACTGGCACGCTTTGGATATCGACTTCGGGTATTAGCCCTTTGTGTTTGCAGGTTCACTTTTGCATCAACACAAGGTTAATTTTAAAGGCAAAACAAGTTGTTGATTTTATTAACAACACACAAACCGAACAAACCCCAACTCATGAGTAGATAATTAAATGCAAATGCTCTACTTTGCTATGTAGGTGCTACTTGTGCAACTACATGGGTGTTTTTCCTATATGACACTCACCAAACATGGGCATGTTTGCGAAAAAATTTTCAGTTGTGATTTTTGGGTTTCGGAAAAACTAGGATGTTACAGTCCTCCCACATTGGAATCTCGTCCCGAGTTTTAAAGTGTGACGTACCTCTCGAACAAGTAGGGGTAACAGATCCGTAACTCTGACTCTTTCTCCCATGTTGCCTCCCTCTCAGTGTGATTGCTCCATAACACTTTGCACATTGGTATAGTGGTGCTTCGTGTGTCTTTGGTTGCTCTGTCAAGAATCTGAACTGGGTACTCTCGGTACTCAAGCGTGTCCTGAATATCCAGCGCATCTGCGTGAACCTATTCCTCTGGTAACTTTAGACACTTGCGGAGCTATGACACATGGAACACGGGATGTACACCTGCTAGTTCCTCGGGCAACTCAAGCTTGTACGCTAGCTTCCCAATCCTTTTGCAGATACGGTAGGGACCAACGTAACGAGGGGCTAACTTCCCATTCACATGGAACCGAAAGGTGCCGCGGAGAGGCGAGACCTTGAGATAGACATGGTCTCCAACCTAGAACTCGAGGTCTCTCCGACGGTTATCTACATAGCTCTTTTGTCGGCTTTGGGCAATCCTCAAATTTTCTCGCACTTGAGCTACTCCCTCCTCGGCCTCCTTGATCTTAGCAGGGCCAAAGAACATTTGCTCACCTACCTCGGACCACATCAACGGGGTTCTGCATTTCCTCCTGTATAAGGCCTCAAATGGAGACATCTGTAGACTAGCCTGATAACTGTTGTTGTACGAGAACTCTGCATGTGGTAAACTTTTCTCCCAATCTGTCCCGTACTTCAGTACGTAGGCTCGTAGCATGTCCTCAAGAATCTGATTCACTCTCTCTATTTGCCCATCTGTCTGAGGGTGATAAGCGGTGCTATAGTCGAGATGAGTGCCAATCGACTTGTGCAAACTCTGCCAGAACATAGATGTCCACTGTGTTCCTCTCTATCCGATACGATGTTAACAGGTGCTCCGTGAAGTCAAAGAATGTGCTCGATATACAGATCTGCCAGCTTCTCTACACGGTAGTCAACCTTGACAGGTACAAAGTGAGCTACCTTGGTCAATCTGTCCACTATAACCCATATGGAGTCATGTCCTTTCGGGGATCGAGGCAATCCCATGATGAAGTCCATAGATATGCATTCCCACTTCCACACGGGTACATCTAGGGGCGTCAACAAACTAGCTGGTCTCTGATGTTTGGCCTTAACCCTGTTGCATATATCACATTTGGCTACATGACCTGCAATGTCCTTCTTCATGTCCTTCCACTAGAACATCTTCCTCATGTCGGCATACATCTTTGTACTGCCAGGATGGATGCAATACTTAGAGTCATGCGCTTCTGTCTGGATTTCCTTATGGATGGCCTTATCAGACGGTACACAAATTCTGTCATTGCACCAACACACTCCCCATTCATCTACTCAAAACTCGGGGTACTTACCAGCTTCCATCCACTCACGAAGCTGCAAGATCTCAGGGCATTTCTTTTGAGCCTTACAAATGCGGTCCATTATGCCGTATTGCACTCGTAACTCGTTCAACATGCCCTTGGGTATGATCTCGAGGTGAATTTTGCCCATTTCCTGACATAGCTCGGATGGTACAACTTCCATGGATAGACTGTGGCAATAGCTCTTACGGCTCAAGGCATCAGCAACTACGTTGGCTTTCCCCGGATGATAGTGAATTTCCAGGTCGTAGTCCTTGATCAACTCCAGCCATCGACGTTGTCTCATATTCAGATCCTCTTGGGTGAAGAAGTACTTGAGGCTCTTATGATCGGTATAGATGTCGCACTTGTTCCTAATCAAGTAGTGCCTCCAAATCTTCAGAGCGTGCACAACAGCAGCTAGCTCGAGATCATGAGTCGGGTAACGCTGTTCATGGTCCTTCAACTGGCGGGATGCATAGGCAATGACTTTCCCATTCTGCATCATGACGCAACCGAGTCCCTGTCTGGAGGCATCACAGTAGACCACGAAGTCCTGTTGGATATTAGGCAAGGCAAGAACAGGAGTGGTGGTAAGCTTCTGTTTCAAAGTCTGGAAACTGAGCTCACACTCGGGTGTCCACTCGAACTCATTGGTCTTCTTCAGGAGGTTGGTCATGGGCTTGGCTATCTTAGAGAAGTTCTCGATGAATCTGCGATAGTAACCAGCTAACCCAAGGAAACTGCGGATATCTGTCGGGTTGCGGGGTTGCTCCCACTCTTTCATAGCTTCTATTTTAGTGGGATCAATAGCAACACCCTCAGCGTGAGTACATGGCCGAGAAAAGCGACTTCTTCGAGCCAAAACTCGCACTTGCTAAATTTAGCATACAACTGATTTTGCCTCAACTTCTCCAGAACCACTCTCAAGTGTTGCTCATGCTCTTCAGCGGTGGATAAGTAGACAAGGATGTCATCAATAAACACCACCACGAACTTATCCAATTCATCCATGAACACCTTGTTCATCATGTTCATAAAATAGACCGGAGCATTGGTGAGACCGAAAGACACAACGGTGAACTCATACTGCCCGTACCTAGTGACAAAGGTTGTCTTAGGTATATCCTCCGGTTTGATCTTCATCTGATGGTACCCAGATCCAAGGTCAATCTTGGAAAAGAACTTGGCATCCTTCAACTGATCTAGGAGGTCATCTATCCTTGGCAGAGGGTACTTGTTCTTAACTGTCACGCCATTCAAATTCCGATAGTCAATGCACATCCTCATGGAGCCATCCTTCTTCTTCACAAACAAGACAGGGGAACCCCAGGGTGAAGCACTGGGTCTGATGTACCCCTTGTCAGACAACTCCCTAAGCTGCTTCTTAAGCTCCTCCAGCTCATCGACTGACATGCGGTAGGGCCTTTTAGCAATGGGCCCGGTACCAAGTAGTAAGTCAATCACAAACTCCACATCCCGGTCAGGTGGCATACCCGATAACTCCTTGGGGAACACATCAGGGTACTCGCACACGACGGGCACCTCCTCAACTGATTTGGCCTCCAGGGCACTCATCAAGGCATCTATCCGTTTGTGGTGCGGCTCACATCTGATTACTCGGCCACTCGGATGTGTAATCTCCACATATCTGGGTGAGCAAGATATTACTCCCTTGTGCAGAGTCAACCAATCCATACCCAAGATAACATCCAGACCTTCTGACGGAAGTAAGGTGAGGTCGGCTAGAAAGGGGCAACATTCTATAGTGATACTCACTCCCTTACAGATTCTGGTGGATCTGGTGGTACCTAAGGGGGATATGGTGTCTATGGGTACACTCCGTGGTGTAACAGGTAAGAGATGCTCTCGTGCAAACTTAGATGATATATAAGAACATGTAGCACCAGAATAAAAAAGAACCGATGCTAAAACTCCCTGTACCAGAAACATACCATACATCGCGTCGGGGGCATCCTGAGTGTCCTCTGCGGTCAGGTGGGTGAGGCGGCCGCGGGTGGCTCCCACGGCGGGCTTGTGTGGCGCTACCGGGGTTGGTGCCTAACTCGCAGGGGTCTGCACAGGTGTAGCCTTCTATGGACAGACCACGGACTTGTGACCCGGCTGGCCACAGGTGAAGCACGCGAAGGGCACACTGCCTGTGGTGGTGGGCGCAGGTGCCTTCCACGTACTCTGGCTCGGGCTCTGAGTAGGGCGGCCCTGAGTGGGGCGGTGGTAGTTGGCGGACTAGGTACCACCGCCATGACTCGGAGCAGCTCCCTGGGCAAAGCGAGAGCGGGACTGCGGCGGAGCAGAACCACGCTGCCTCTGGGCTAGGGTGCGAGAGGAACCCTCGCCCCGACGCCTCTTCTCCTTGCGCTCCCTCTGAGCGTCAGCCTCCAGGTGATCCCTCTCCATCTCTAGCACCTTGTTGATCATCTGCCGGAGGGTACGACACTCATGGCCCGAGAGGGCGATCTTGAGGCGCGAGTTTAGCCCCTTCTTATAGTGGTACATCTTCTTCTTGTCGGTGTTGGTCTCCTCAGGAGCGTACCGCATCATACAAATGAAGCGGGTGGTGTACTCCTGCACCTTTAGAGTCCCCTGGGTGAAGTTGTGGAACTCTTCCACCTTGGCATCGATGACACCCTCGGGCACGTGGTGCTCGCGGAAGGCCTCAGCGAACTCTTCCCACGAGATGCTCCCGGGGTCATCGTGGGCATCACAGTAGCCATCCCACCATGCACGTGCAGCGCCAGTGAGCTAGTGAGCGGTGACTCCCACACACTCCTCATCAGTGTAGGTAGTGAGGTCCAGCTTCTTCTTGATCTCCCGCAGCCTGTCCTCGGCGGCGATGGGATCATCGTCGGCGTAGTCGAAGGTAGTGGGCCTCAACTTGAGGAAACCCTCCAACTTCCTCTGGAAGTCATTCGGCTGCCCTCCGTGGCAGTGTAGGATTCCCTCAGCCAAAGTCTCCAGAAGTCGGGTCTGGCGGTCCATCACCTCCGCCAGCTGTGGTGGTGGCGGCGGCGGTGGTGCATCTCCACCAAGCGCAGCATTCTCTTCCCCAGGCTGGGCGGCTCCAGCCCTACCTCCACCAGGTTCCACAGGGACATGCTCCTCCATGGCAGCAAAAATGGCGAAAGGAGCTCCACGGCCTCCTCCACGGCCACGGCCACGTCCACGGCCCATGGGTGCCGGGGAAGGCGAACGGTTGTTCAGACGAGCGGAACGACGACAAGACATCTCACTGCAGGGTTAGGTCAAGATCGATAGTTTATTAAGTGGTTACACAATTTTGATCATAATTTTAAAAGATTGCTATCCAACACTCAATACAAGAAGGCGATAAGAACCATAAGACGCAATAAGATCCAATAATCAGTACATGGTTTTATTACAAAGCGACGTCTCTAGTAGCTACACTTGGCAGACTCACAGGAATCGTGCTACTCGCAGGCAGCTCAAAAAGTGGACAATCTACTCTAGTCCAAGGGATGAGTCATGTCTCATGGCCACGCAAGGCTCATCAAGGTCACTACTACATTATTACATGATAATGAGAGGGTAACTACTCCTGTCCGAAAGTGGCGGGTGGTGAAAACGGTCCATCAGTGGAAGCGAAAGCCTTGGAAGTGCGGTCCATGGCACAGAGCTCGTCGTCGGTGTGGTGGATCCTCGTAACGCGGGCAAGAGCGTGCTCCAGCATCTCAGTCCGTGGAATCTGAGGGTAGTCCGCGGACGAACATGCTGCCAGGTTGAGCTTGGTGGGATCAACGTGGAAAGTCTGCCTGCGTGGCTTCTTGTGCGTCCTAGGCGGATGAGGGTCCTGTATCATCTCGATCTCCTAGACAATATTTGTGGTAAGACGTGTGAAATGAGGTGAGCCATGCAGGAAATGCAGCATGGTCGGTAATATAACCAAAGGTGTATAGATTCGTGCCTATTTCTATCGGCCAATCCTAAGGGTTCATCCTAGGGTCAAGCATGGCTCTGATACCAACTGAAACGATCCTGCATTCCGCGAAGGGAATGCCACAGATTCGACGTGTAATAGATGAACAAGTTCATGCCATTACCCAAATCTTAGTCGAATAACAGAGTCATACACGAATATCAGAGTACAAATAGAATGTTTACATTAATTATTATCATCGCCACGTAGGGCGGAACATGCTCACACACAGCATTTGGAATAGCTTCTCGTAGATAGCAACAGAAACTAGGACTCCTCGCACCAAGCTTGAGTGCAGGGTGAACCCCTACTCCTCCCAGTCGTCCTCCTCGTCGTACTCGGGCTCCGAGCCTGCGAAAAATCTATCAGTACACTTGGTACTGGCTGTTGACGGTCCTTAAGTATCAATTATAACTATCAAATAAATAGAGAAAAGGATCCAAATGAAACCAACACCTAGACTTAGCGTTTTATCTGACAGAATTCCATGAGTTTTGCTGTTTATCTATTTCTGCAGGGGGTTATCAGGAAATACGGAAGAAAGGCCCACATGTCGGATTAATGACGGGATATTAACCGAACACGTAATTATCTTACATCTAGAAGAGTCCAGAAGCCACGAGAACGAACGGGAGGCGTAACAGAGCCGGGGACAGGGCGCCCGCCCTAGTCCCTAGGCCGCCCGCCCTGCTGGCTCAGCCAATCAGGCTCCGCCTCGAGGATTATGCTCCACCGACCTAGAGCATCAAGGAAAACCGCACGATCAATGTCGGTTTGATCCAACGGCCCAGATTCATCCGAAAGGGCTATATAAGCAAGGCCCCTGCCCCTGGAGGAGAGGCCCTCGTCTCATACTTCAAACCCTAATTCAGGAGGAGAGCCTCTGATCAAGCCCTAGAGCCACCACATCAACTAGATCTCTAGTTAGCATAGCTACATAGGATTAGAACTAGAAGGAGTCAATCTTCGATTGGTTCCCGGATCTGTCAAGAGGATTCTTGGTAATTCCTCTCTTGTTCTTCAATTGTTCATCATTGTTCTTCAATATTATGAATATGACTTTGTTCTATTTCAATATATTGATTATGACTTTGCTCTACTTGATTATATTTGCAATTATATTGTTCTTAGTTTATCATAGTTATATGCTTGGCTTAGTTAGATTGGAATTATATACATGCCTAGGATCGTATAGCGTTTATCCATGTGTACAGTGGGTGAATGATAATTATTGTGTAGACGTGGTGTCTATACCGTATTTATCTGCGATTGCACCCTATATGCCGGATTGTGGGGTAGTTCGCGATAGTGACAGCTTCGTTGATTCTTATATAGTCCCCCTCTCGTGTATAGGGCAGGCAGAGCAACACTATTACAGGGGAGTGATTGCTATGTTCTTCATCTTCCTTGCTAATATTCACTATGCATGGATATAGTCTTTTCTCACCATGATTGCCAAGTATAATTGCACTAACTATGATATGCTAGACTTTATAGTTAATAATAACTTAGGGAATATCTTTGTAGTTCATCCTAATTCCATGCTAATGACTTGCTAGAATATCTGTTGAGGTGCTTATCATTATGTGGCTAGCTGATCAGATTAATTATCTTTGTCACCATTATCACTTTACCTTTACTTTATGTGACATTTATCCCTGTATAAAGAGATTGATAAATACTCTCGGTTATACATGCAATGATGTGTACTCAGTTCCATATTCTCATTCCATTATCAACCATGATACTTAGAAATCCCTTCCCAGTGGTAAAAATATAAATAACGATACCTGGAATACTTCCCGGTTAAAATGCTACATCGGTATTAATCTGTGCGCTTGCAGATCCCTTTTATTATTTATCTTGATGAGCAATTGCATATTTCAATACCGCGTCTCTCGTGTCATGCTGGGGATGACAACTTGGCTTAAGTGGCATGAGGGATAGGTTTGGCATTTTTTGGCGCCGTTATCAGAATTAGAAAACTAAGTCTACTTTTGGTAGTGACGTTAAGAATGCCCAACAAGCATTTTTGGCGCCGTTGCCGGGGAAGGTTGATTACTAAGTAGGAATGAATATGGAACTTTGAGTCATCATTTGCATCACTAATCTGATCGAGCTTATCAATTCTCTTATACAGTTTTACCCCTGTATTTTCTATTTTGATTATTTATTGTAGGGTGATGCATGAATAGAAGACATCTTCCAGACAACTTTGTTGACGATCCCGAAGCCTTATTCAGAAGAACAAGAGCCAAGCTCAAGAAGACATCGTCAACACTTCAGCACAAAGCTTCATCCAAATCCGAAGACCGCCGAAGTTTCATCCGGAATTTGTCGACTGAATTCGAAGCCATGGCGAACAAGTCGATCCGCGAGTTCTTAGCTCCCACTACGGACAACATCTGCACTGGACCTGCTGGGGAGATCGACCGCAACTTCGAGCTCAAGCCTGGGCTCATCAACATGGTGCAAGCCAACCAGTTCTGTGGGAAGCCACACGAAGACGCTAGTGCTCATCTTCAACACTTCCTGGAGATCTGCAGCACTTTCACCATGGCTGAAGTCCCCAGAGACGCCATACTACTTCGCCTTTTCCCATTCTCACTGTTGGGGAGAGCGAAGCAGTGGTTCTACGCTACAAAGGAGAAGAACACTACGTGGGCACTCTGCTCCACAAACTTTCTGGCCAAATTCTTTCCCATGGGCAAGACCAATGCTCTCCGTGGGAAGATTACAAGTTTTCAGCAACAACATGATGAATCCGTTCCAGAAGCATGGGAGCGTTTCCAAGACTACATCCTAGAATGTCCCCATCATGGAATGGAAAGCTGGCTGCTGATGCAGACATTTTATCATGGGCTCATTAACAGTACCCGTGAAACTATGGATGCTGCAGTTGGAGGAGCATTCCTATCACTCACCATACCTCAAGCCACAGCTCTTGTGGAGAAGATGGCATCCAACCAAGGTTGGAATGAAGAAAGAACTCAGACACGCAAGAGAGGTGGAGGTATGCACCAGCTCAAGGAGGTAGACATGCTGTCTGCCAAGCTAGACCTACTCATGAAGAAGCTCGATGATCGAGCTAGAGAAAAGAAAGAAGTCATGCACGTCTACGACTCCCACATGACTTGTGAGGAGTGTGGAGGTACTGGACACTCGGGCAATCACTGTCCTGAGTTGCTGGAGGACGTGAACTACATCAACAATAACAACAACAACTACTACAACCGTCCTCAGCAGAATCAAGGTTGGAATCAACAGAGGCCTAACTACTCAAGTAATTACCAAGGTAACAATTCTTTCAATAATAATAATAATTATCCACCTTTGAGAGAGTTAGTGTCCAACCAAGGAAAGCTAATGGATAACCTATCTAAGAAATTGGCATCTAATGATAAAATACTAGAAAATATAAATAATAGAATGGATAATTTCTCTACTGCCATCAAGAACCAGATTAGCTTTAATAAAATGATTGAATCTCAGTTGAATCAAATAGCTGCTGCTGTTCCTGCTACTAACCCCGGTATACCATCACAACCGGAAGGACTAGAATCTGCAAATCTTGTAGACATGTTTGATGCAGGAGATTACTGGAGTAACCCTATCGTGGAAGTAAGTACTGACCGTCTGCCGGTCAAGAGAGGCGATCCAGGACGCCCCGTCATCCCGATCTCCATCGGCATGCGAGACTTCCCAGAAGCACTCTGTGACTTTGGCTCCAGCGTCAACATCATGCCCAGGGTACTCTATGAAAAACTCTTTTCACAACCATTATTAGAAACAACCATGTGTTTGCAGCTTGCAGATAGGACACTGAGTTTCCCGAGAGGAATATTGAAGAACATCTGTGTCCGAGTGGGTTCCTCGTACGCTCCAGCAGACTTCGTAGTGATAGAGACCGGTTCTGATGAGAGGGCTCCCGTCATCCTAGGGAGACCATTCCTGAACACCGCGGGAGCTGTCATCTATGCTAGTGCTGCCAAGATCAGTTTCTACATCAAGGGGAGGAAGGAAACGTTTTCCTTCAAGAACAAGACCGCATAAATCCCAAAGTAACCCCAATATGAACCAAGGAAGAGGACCAACAGGAGGAACAAGAGCAAGAAGCAAGTATGGACCGAGACAGCTAAGATGGTCACTGCCGTGCACAAAGGTCAAGATCGCCAACTCAAGTCACCATTCTTGCCTAAGAAGGACGACCCAGGTATGCCAAGCATTTATTGCTCCATTAATGGGTTCCACTTCTACAAGACACTTTGCGACACTGGGTCGGGCGTCAACATAATGGCCAAGGTCACCTATGAACTTCTGTTCGGAACCATGCCCTTAAACCCAACATATATTCAGCTCCAGATGGCAGATCAGACATTCCGACAGGTCGAAGGTACAGTAACTGACGTCCCTGTCAAGATAGACGATCACTTTGTCCATACAGACTTTCAGGTTATTGACATGGGAGAAGATGAATATGATCCACCCATCATCCTTGGAAGACCATTCCTTAGTACTGTCAAAGCAATCATTTACATTGGAACTGGAGAAGTCCACATGCACTTCCCCTCTGAGAAGGTACATCTTTACTTTACTGACCCTAACTATGTATTTGAAGAATCCAAGCAGGTCAGGACAAGAAGAAGGCGGCGTAACCACAATCAAAAGCAACAGGTCATCAAGGACGGATGGGCAGATTATGAAGGAGAAGTGGTAAGATCTGAAGACATACCACTCAACCAACACTGTCCTGAGGAGACCAAAGCACCGAGATAGGTATGGAAAGAAAAGACAGTTGTACATGAAGAGGAGGCGCCGCCGGAACCACCGACTACGCCATCCACCAAGTCCCAGGACGACTGAATGAATAAGAGTCCCGTTCGGAGGACTTAAAAACACCGAACGCCTTGCCAAGAGGTAACTTGGTAGTTATCCTTTCCTTTTAATTATTTACTTTATCTTAAATAGTTTGCTTAGCTAATCATATTCATACTATCTTAAAAAGAAAATAAAAATGTTAAAAACCCTAAAGCCCCATGTGAGTATGCGAGTGGCATAAAACCCATAAGTACATTCACTGTGGTGGCATAAAAATATATATATATAATAAATACATAAATATTTTCTTTTGCTTTATAAAATAAAAAAAATAAAAAAAACATAAAAAAAATCAAGGAGGCTCAGCATGATAAAGGCTAGATATTTATGCTAACACTTAATCAGTTCCACAAAGCTTTGTTGTCTATTTGAGCTTCACAGAATTCAAGGAGACTAGCAGACAGAGGACATTCTAATCGCTGTCAGGGTGCTGCCGACTTTCAAATACATCTCCGCCATCTGCTAGCTACATCAGAAGAGATTATGTCAAGATCCAGCTTGGGGGAGAGCACCTCCATTATCTTGCTAAGTATTTCTATCTTTATCTTTATATTTATATATACTTCTACCTTATAAAAATAAAAATATACATAACTATGAAAAAACCAAATAAAGATTTTGTGCTTATATATATATACCTATATCTTTTGCTTAGTGTGTTTTAATAAATAAATAAAGTGGCTATGCTAAACTGAATCTAGATAATAATAAAACTCTAGCATGGATATGATGAATAGTTGCTTTGCCTAATTTTCAAATTTGAAGTTCTCTCTCTAAGTTTACATAACTGTTATCATTTAAAGCTTGCTCTAAACCTGAACTTGTGGGAAGAGAACTTGATCTAAAGTCTAAGTTGTTAACGGATATGATATGGGAAGGTTGAGCTGCTGTTTATCTATTCCTAGAGATGCTAGAATTCTGGAGAATTTTATCTTTGAAAATCTTAAAATGCTACATGATGAGTTCCTGTATGATGAGAGTTTAAGTTCCTACCACAACCATACATACATGCTTGCTAGACTTTAAGCCATACATTTACTTTTTACTGCTTATGAGCATTGAGTATAGTCAAGCTGTGTAGACCCTTAGGAGCTTGTCATGCAGTTAAAATCAAGATTCACTTGCACGATCACTCATACATGCTGCTTCTACTCCGGAAGTACGCATCCACATATATCCACTCATTCTCATCTCCAGATCCACATAAAATTATTCTACTCCTAATCCGGGAGAGAATAGCCAAAAATATTTTCCCATTCTTGTTATCCCCTGTGAAATAAATGCTCAAGCTATTTTGGTTACTACCACTTGCTATATTGTTCTAAGGAGATGAGTGCTCTATACGAGGAAATAAAAAGGGGCAAGTGCCCGGAACCTCGAAAAGAAAAAGATACGAGGAAATAAAAAGGAGCAAGTGCTCGGAACCTCGATGAAAAAAAAAGAAAAAGTATGAGAAGAGAGGTAAAAATGGACAAGTGTCCGACAGTAGAATTAGGGGTACAAGATACCCACCTGAGAGGAAAAAAAAGAAAATATAGAGCACCTCATTCTCCTCAAGAGCTTTAAAAGCAAGAAAGGTACGTATCCCCTCAAAAAGAGCAAAAGTAGAATTAGACTTTCATCATTGTTATCATCACTACCACCATACACCATTTATTCGCCACACATGCACATCTTGATTTGACTTATTGGCTTGTTTCTCTGGATCCATGGTTTGACTATGCAATAAATGTCTTGTAAGTATGTATACTTTATCTCCCACCGATGAGCTCCAGATATCAAAAGCCTTATTAGAATAGGATGAGAGAGAAGGCAATGTCACTCTGCCTTATACCACAAATACTACATACTTTGCTTTGAGAGAAGGCAGACACCATTACTGCCTTGGTGAGGATCCAGAAATACCACAAAAGAGAGACCTGAGAGAGTCATACAAGGAATCTCTGAGTTTTATTTGAAAATCTGCAAAAAACTCCAAGAGCTATAGTTGATCAAGAATAAGAGACATGGTGCTTGACTAGACTGTTCTATCTTTTAACCGCTCAAGACAAAGGTGACGGTTGCAAGCCCCATGGTGAAAGGTATAATGAGTAAGTTTTAAGTCTTGACAGTTTACTTTAACTCAGAGATGAGACTCTATTTGAAAGCATGTGTACCGTCAAAATTCAAAGGCATTTCAGCAACTTCTCATCCATCGCTGAGTCTATCCTTGCTCAGGGACGAGTAAGAGGTAAGCTTGGGGGAGTTTGTTGACGGTCCTTAAGTATCAATTATAACTATCAAATAAATAGAGAAAAGGATCCAAATGAAACCAACACCTAGACTTAGGGTTTTATCTGACAGAATTCCACGAGTTTTGCTGTTTATCTATTTCTGCAGGGGGTTATCAGGAAATACGGAAGAAAGGCCCACATGTCGGATTAATGACGGGATATTAACCGAACACGTAATTATCTTACATCTAGAAGAGTCCAGAAGCCACGAGAACAAACGGGAGGCGTAACAGAGCCGGGGACAGGGCGCCTGCCCTAGTCCCTAGGGCGCCTGCCCTGCTGGCTCAGCCAATCAGGCTCCGCCTCGAGGATTATGCTCCACTGACCTAGAGGATCAAGGAAAACCGCACGATCAATGTCGGTTTGATCCAACGGCCCAGATTCATCCGAAAGTGCTATATAAGCAAGGCCCCTGCCCCTGGAGGAGAGGCCCTCGTCTTATACTTCAAACCCTAATTCAGGAGGAGAGCCTCTGATCAAGCCCTAGAGCCACCACATCAACTAGATCTCTAGTTAGCATAGCTACATAGGATTAGAACTAGAAGGAGTCAATCTTCGATTGGTTCCCGGATCTGTCAAGTGGATTCTTGGTAATTCCTCTCTTGTTCTTCAATTGTTCATCATTGTTCTTCAATATTATGAATATGACTTTGTTCTATTTCAATATATTGATTATGACTTTGCTCTACTTGATTATATTTGCAATTATATTGTTCTTAGTTTATCATAGTTATATGCTTGGCTTAGTTAGATTGGAATTATATACATGCCTAGGATCATATAGCGTTTATCCATGTGTACAGTGGGTGAATGATAATTATTGTGTAGACGTGGTATCTATACCGTATTTATCTGCGATTACACCCTATATGTCGGATTGTGGGGTAGTTCGCGATAGTGACAGCTTCGTTGATTCTTATATAGTCCCCCTCTCGTGTATAGGGCAGGCAGAGCAACACTATTACAGGGGAGTGATTGCTATGTTCTTCATCTTCCTTGCTAATATTCACTATGCATGGATATAGTCTTTTCTCACCATGATTGCCAAGTATAATTGCACTAACTATGATATGCTAGACTTTATAGTTAATAATAACTTAGGGAATATCTTTGTAGTTCATCCTAATTCCATGTTAATGACTTGCTAGAATATCTGTTGAGGTGCTTATCATTATGTGGCTAGCTGATCAGATTAATTATCTTTGTCACCATTATCACTTTACCTTTACTTTATGTGACATTTATCCCTGTATAAAGAGATTGATAAATACTCTCGGTTATACATGCAATGATGTGTACTCAGTTCCATATTCTCATTCCATTATCAACCATGATACTTAGAAATCCCTTCCCAGTGGTAAAAATATAAATAACGATACCTGGAATACTTCCCGGTTAAAATGCTACATCGGTATTAATCTGTGCGCTTGCAGATCCCTTTTATTATTTATCTTGATGAGCAATTGCATATTTCAATACCGCGTCTCTCGTGTCATGCTGGGGATGACAACTTGGCTTAAGTGGCATGAGGGATAGGTTTGGCATTTTTTGGCGCCGTTATCAGAATTAGAAAACTAAGTCTACTTTTGGTAGTGACGTTAAGAATGCCCAACACTGGCCACGCATCGCCCACCCTATGATGCATTTGCTTTGTGGAACTGGATGCAATTGGGGTTGAGAAGAGAAACCTATCTTTGGCTGTGGTTTCCTATGCGAGTAATCAATATTTGAAAAATATAAGTTCATCAATTATTAACCCATCTCATTCACACGCGATGTCCCATCCCAACACACATCTCCACATCACATCTCATCTCACTCTCTCATCGGCATGGACAACTCCCTCTCGTCCATGTCTCAACGGCCAAAGCCGGATCACACACTGAAATCCCAGGGAAGGTAGGAAGACTCCTCTCTCTAGTCAAGTGAAGCTGTACTTAGGAAAGGTCCATAGCCGAAAGGTTCGGCATATGTATCGATTGATCAACCAGAAACTCTGCAGAGGTTTACACATCCCACAAGATAGCTATCCTCAACGATGCCTCATCTAAGCTGATTCCGGGCCGCCTTCCGATTAGAAATGGTACCACCCCATTACTCAGAACTGGGGCCGTGTCAGAGTACCACCGACACGCTGAGACTATGAGACGTAGTACTTGGCCCCTGGGTACTACGCTGTCTTGGATGGGTGTGGGTCCTCTTGCCCGTACCTCCCTACACTATCCGCTAACCTCTCAATAGTAGTGGCACCGTACTAGCAAGTAGAACGTCTGTCTCCTCCCCACAGAAGCGAGTGGGTGTGCAAGGATTCCTAAGACCCGGTCCACAGACATAACAGTCCTTAGGGTGACTAAGCAGGATATCTTCACAAGGGGAAACCGTTTTCCGCTCAACAGAACACCCGACACCCCGTGCCATCACAGCACCTCCCATCCTGGGGCTTCATCCCACGAAGACACTCCACCCCGGGACCTCTCCCTGTCACATGTACCCGCCACAGGCACTTCACATGGCGAACGCCTAGGTAGCATCCTCCGGCAAGACTCGTCCTCACGACTCGTCGTAGATCCTGCTCGGTCGACTCGACCCTCACCATACGCACCCAAGACTCACACGAAGATCTCCCCAGATTCATTACCAGGTTATTAACAGGTTTACGGCACCTCGTGCCTTATCTCAAACGCCTCTCACTCACCAGCATCACATCACAGATATAATGCGAGTAAGAGTAAAGCAGTAAGTAACGAGTGATAAAGCAGCATCTAGTCTAACAACAGGGTGAGCAGGTGTAAGGTTGCAACAAGGTAAGTGGCTCAAAAGCAATAAACTACCATGCAACCTATCAGTAATATTATTGCATGAAAGTAAAGCACTAGCAATTCTAAGTATTTGCAATGCGTAATAGGATCTACGAATGGGTGGGGCATGGCACCTGGCAGGTCGTCACCCAAGTCGTCGGTGTAGTCAGGGTCGAGCTCTTCAGTCGGTGGCTCCTCCAGGTCTGCCAAACGTAACATATAGCCGCGTTAGCGGCTCTTATAGAGATGCACAAAGAAGCAACTGAAAATCGAAAGATCCAAATGCACTCATATAGGCCTATGACATAGAGCTTATTTTTAGAAAAATTTGGACTCTGTTTTGGCATTTTTCTGAGCTACGGTTAATTAATTATGAATTTCCGAAGATTTAAATGTTATCTGAAAAAGAAAAATAGTTGATTAACCAGGGCTTGACACGTGGCAGCCTATGATTGGTCGAGTGAACAGTGCAGATGACAGGTGGGGTCCGGTCAACGTTGACTGGGTCAACGGTCAGAGTTGACCGGGCTGGGTCTTGGGCCGGGTTGGACCGGCCTGGCCCGGACACGTGTCAGCGTGTGGTGCAGCCACGTCGCGGGCTGGATCTCCAGGCAGTCAACACCGGGTTACAGGCTCATGCACGCAGCTCATGGTGGTCCAAACGGTGTGGGTTCATGGTCCATAGGCACGGTCCGCGGTGGACCTAGTGCTCGCACCCTTTTCCCCGCTCTTGGCTCACGGTGGACTGAGCTCACCGAGCTGCTACCTTTGTTTCCTTTTTCCCCCTAGGCCTCCCCTGCACATGCGGTGGCGCTCCCGCCGGCGGTGCACTTGCCCGACGCGGCGTCTCGGTGGCTCGGTGGGCATCCTAAGTGGCTCTACGGCTTGCAGGGAGCTAAGGCGGAATGATAGCAGCAGCTTGGGGCTCCGATGGGGATTGGAACGGATGGAAACGGCCGTGCCACCATGACGTCCCGAGGCACGGCGACTACGGCCAGCGGCGGTGCTCTACGGCCCTCGGGGCTCCTTCCCTCCCAACTCTGTCAGCATGGCGTGTTCCGGGTCAAGGCAAAACGCGCGGTGTTGACCTCCCAAGCTTTAACGTCCCCGTCTAGCGAGAACGGTCCTGCCACAGTGAGCCATGGCCATGGCGATGGAGCGCACTGTGGCACCAGTGCCTTGTGCGGGGTCCCTTGTGATGGCCAAGAAATGACCCCAACGTGGTGGTGAGTGTGTGGTTGTGTGGTGCCGAGGCTCAAGGCCCGGCCTTGGCCACTTCTAGCACGGTGGTGCCGTGGCGGCGCCGTCCACCGGAGTGGCAGAGCGCAAACAGGGGAAAAAGAAAAGATGGCGCGAGGAGCTTCACCGTTGGGCTCGGGGTGGTCGGGTAGCGAGGCAGTGTCGATTTGGGGCCGTGTCGTGGTGAAGCAGTGCAGTGCCGCGCCTCGCCGCCGGCTCCGGGAAGAAGATGATAGCGTCGCCTCCAACTCCGACGTGCAGGCCGCGACACGAACAGCTCCCTCTTCTCGGCCTTCTTCCCTCCTCTCTGGCTCAGACAAGGCGGTATGCCATGGGGTGGCGGCGACCAGATGGAATGATGGGGAGGTGGCTAGGGTTCTCCCCCTTGGCTTTTATAGCCGAGGCCGCCCATGGCGACGGCGGACGGTGGGATCGGGCGCCAGGGTGCGTGTATGGCCACGATGCGCCACGGCTTAGGGCTCTCCACTGGCTTGTCGCGGCGTGGCGACGGTCGCGAGCGTGATTCCAAAACGGCCGGTCTAAAGGGGCTCGAGCATGGCATCAGCGGCCGTGGCCCACGGCGGCGACGTCACACCGGTCGGTTTTGAATTCGAACAGAACAAGGGCGGGTGGTTGCTGGTGTGGTTTCCCCCCTTCTTTTCCCTTGTCCAGTTACTAGCGCGGCAGTTGGCGTGGGCGGACAACCAGGAGCGATGCGGGTGCGTGGGGTGCTCCCGTGGTGTCCTTGCTCTGCCTCCATCTGAAAAGCAGAGAGGAGAGTGCAGGTGGGAGATGACAGCTGGGGCCCGCGCGTTAGTGGTAGCAGGCACAACTGGCGTCACGGTGCAGGGCCGCGGCGCGCGAAGGGTGGAGCGGCCAGTTCGCTTCAGGCCCGCTAGGCCGGTGTGGTGAGGCGAGTAGGCAACTGGGCCGGCCTAGTGGGCATTGGCTTGGCAGCTCAAGTAGAGGAGTGGGGTAGCCGACAGGCCGGCTTGGTGGGCTGGCTAGCCAGGCCTGCTCGCCCGTTGGGCTTGGCTTGCAGGAGGGCAAGGTGGCGGCCCTTGCTGGGCCAGCTGGCTACTCAGGCCGATGGGCCTTTTCTAATTAGCTGGTTTCCTAAAGCCTTTTCTAATTATTTTATTTATCTCTTATCTATACCAAAGTTTCCTATATGCATGTACATATGTGCCGAGTGTGTATACACCCTTAGGGGTGGTCCACCAGGGGTCTAGGGTGGTAGGGTTCCATCCAAGGGTAGGTACTTAGGTTAATTAATTAATTCACAATTAATTGATTAGCAAGGTTAATTTTAAAGGCAAAACAAGTTGTTGAATTTATTAACAACACACAAACCGAACAAACCCCAACTCATGAGTAGATAATTAAATGCAAATGCTCTACTTTGCTATGTAGGTGCTACTTGTGCAACTACATGGGTGTTTTTCATATATGACACTCACCAAACATGGGCATGTTTGTGAAAAAATTTTCACTTGTGATTTTTGGGTTTTGGAAAAACTGGGATGTTACACCACCATTGACAGTTATAAGGTGAGTTCTCGAGGTCTAGCTTAAGACCATAAATCAAGCACTACCGGGAGGTACCCCGGATTATGATAAAAAAGAACTTTCCTTTTCAATAAAGCAAGATCATGTTATCATGTTATAATGCACCTTCGGGTATTCTTGGTTACTAACCTTTCATGAAAAAGATCAAGAAGAACAAGGGTACATACGTTACGTGAGAATATGAGGAGCTTCATCAATAATATACCATGGTGCTCTCTAGTGATGGAACACACTCAAGAGGAGGCCCTGACTTTCCACACTTGACTTTTACACAAAAGTCTAAGTGTGGGGGAGGATGGTGCAAACCTTGCCAAATTTTCCATCCACACCAAAGGTCACCTTGTCTAAAAAAACAATGATGACAGCTCTGTCTTGCTATATAAAAAAGAGAGAGAAAGAAGAAAAGAAAATATATATATGATAGAAAAAAATATATGATAAAAAAGGAAAAGAGGAGGATTCTCCTCTTCTAGACCTTTGCTATCATCAAGGCTTATGATCTATACACACTATCTGTGTGTATAACTTAAGCCTTATTGATCACCTGAGTTGGATCATGTGCAACCAAGCAACCACTGCAGCAATTTCAAAAGCTCCATCCACATGTTGCTGGTAATTAGACTCAGGTATGCAAAGGTAAATAAATATTCACCAAACTTCTTTACGCATACTTGTCTCCATAAGATCATACAAATTCATGCCTCATTTGTTTATGTTACATGCTCTAGTTTGGGTGTATTCTATAGGTATACCCATAGGCCTTTTTGAATTAAGCATGGTACTTAGGTTAAAAATACCTCCTTTAATCAAAATTTAACATGGTGTTGAATTCTGGTTAAAGAACCTAGAGTACTACTTTCATAAACAATGGTGGTAATCAATAATGGAGATAAAACAAGGTGATTATCTTGCAAATTGCACATTAGCCTTGCTTAAGTATACAAAATCTGGTGAACAAATAAATAATAATAAATAATAATAACAATAATAATATAAAAATAATTATCATACAAACCAAAAATAATAATAATAAAATTATTAAAAAAACTAATTAATAAATAATAATAATAAATTTTGTTTCCCGGTATTTAAACCGGTAGAGCCCTTGCTTGTTTCCTTTTCTTTTTATTTTGTTTCTTTGTTAAAAATAAAGCAGGTACAAGAATAAGTGTGGGGGAGATCTCTCAAGTAGAACAACCACACACTAGAGATCTCCCCAACACGTTGCACAACATCGAATGGCCTAAATTGCAGAAGGATGAGATTGATAGTTTTAGAAAGGCTTGGCTGGACCTTTGGTTTAGCCAAACCACATCTGAATCCTTTGACTCCTTTATATTCAATGGTGGTTTGTGCAAACTCTCTCCCTCAATCTCCATACAATCTTGAGTTTTATGAACATAATTTTGATAATTAAAAAAATGAACTCAATGAACTGTTGGGCATTCTTAACGTCATTACCAAAAGTAGACTTAGTTTTCTAATTCTGATAACGGCGCCAAAAATGCCGAACCTATCCCTCATGCCACTTAAGCCAAGTTGTCATCCCCAGCATGACATGAGAGACGCGGTATTGAAATATGCAACTGCTCTTCTAAATAAATAATAAATAAGATCTGCAAGCGCACAGATTAATACCGATGTAGCATTTTAACCGGGAAGTATTTCAGGTATCGTTATTTATATTTTTACCACTGGGAAGGGATTACTAACATCAATGTTGATTATGGAATGGAATATAGGAATGAGTATCAATCATTGCATGTATAAGTGAGAGCATTCATCTATCTCTTGCATACAGGGGTAAGTGTCACATAAAATATAGATAAAGTATGAATGGTGACAAAGATAATTAATCTGATCAGCTAGCCACATATAATAATGATAAGCACCTCAACAGATATTCTAGCAAGTCATTAGCATGGTATTAGGACGAACTACAAGGATATTTCCTAAGTTATTCTTAACTATAAAGTCTAGCATATCATAGTTAGTGCAAGTACACTTGGCAATCATTGCGAGAAAGGACTAAGCCCATGCATAGTGATATTATCAAGGAAGATGAGAAACATAGCAATCACTCCCCCGTAATAATGTTGCTCTGCCTGCCTTACACATGGGAGGGGGACTATATAAGAACCAACGAAGCTGTCACCATCGCGGACCACCCCACGATCCGGCATATAAGGTGCAATCGCAGATAAATATGGTCTAAGCACCACGCCTACACAATATTTATCATTTACCCATGGATCCGATGGATAAACGCTATATGATCCCATGGATCCGATGGGTGGGTGCCCTGCCTCCGGGCCCGTTCGACCTCCCGTTCGATCTCGTGGCTTCTGGAGTCTTCTAGATGATAGAAAATCGGTGAACACGTTATTATCTCTATGTAAACCCGATGTGTGGGCCTTTCCTCCATATTTTTTGATAACCCCCTACAGAAACAGACAAACACCAAAACTTGTGGAATTTTGTCAGATAAAACCCTAAGTCTAGGTGTTGGTTGCATTTGGATCCTTTTCTTTATTTATTTGATAACTATATTTGGTACTTAAGGACCGTCAACAAACTCCCCCAAGCTTACCTCTTGCTCGTCCCTGAGCAAGGATAGACTCATTATGGATCAGAAGTTGCTGCAACGCCTTTGAACATTGACGGTACATATGCTTTCAAATAAGGTCTCATCCCTGAGTTAGAGTAAACTGTCAAGACTTAAAACTTACTCATTTTACCTTTCACCATGGGGCTTGCAACCGTCACCTGCATCTTGAGTGGTTAAAAGATAGAACGGTCTAGTCAAACGCCATGTCTCTTATTCTTGATCAGCTATAGCTCTGGAGTTTTTGCAAATTTTTCAAATAAAACTTAGAGATTCCTTGTATGACTTTCTCGGGTCTCTCTTTTGTGGTATTTCTAGATCCTTACCAAGGCAGTAATGGTATATGCCTTCTCTCTCAAAGTATGTGGTATTTATGGTATAAGGCGTAGTGACATTGCCTTCTCTCTCACCCTACTCTAATAAGGCTTTGATATCTGGAGCTCATAGGTGGGAGATACAGTATACATACTCATAGAACATTTATTGCATAGTCAAACCATGGATCCAGAGAAACAAGTCAATAAGTCAAATCAAGATGTGCATGTGTGGTGAATGAGTGGTGTATGGTGATAACAAAAGTCTAATGCTCTTTTTGAGGGAATACATACCTTTCTTGCTTTTTAAAACTTTTGAGGGGAATGAGATGCTCTATTTTTTTTCTCTTTTTTTCTCTCAGGTGGGTATCTTGTACCCCTAATTCTACTGTCGGACACTTGTCCATTTTTACCTCTCGTCTCACTTTTTCTTTCTTCGAGGTTCCGAGCACTTGCTCCTTTTTATTTCCTCGTTTTTTTAGAGCAATCTCCCTCTTGAAAATATAGCAAGTGGTAGTAGATAAAATAACTCGAGCATTAGTTCACAGGGAATAACAGGAATGGGATAATGTTTTTGGCTATTCTCTCCCGGGTCAGGAGTAGAATAATTTTAGGTGAATCTGGAGATGGAAATGAGTGGATATATGTGGATGCGTACTTCCGGAGTAGAAGCAGCATGTATGAGTGAACGTGCAAGTGAATCTTGATTTTAACCACATGACAAGTTCCTAAGGGTCTACACAGCTTGACCACACTCAATGCCCATAAGCAGTAAGTAGTAAAAGTGCGGCTCTTATTCTAACAAGCATGTATATATGGCTGTGGTAGGAATTTAAACTCTCATCATACAGGAACTCATCATGCAACATTTTAAAGATTTTCAAAGATAAAATTCTCCAGAATTCTAGCATCTCTAGGAACAGATAAACAGCAGCTCAACCTTCCCATATCATATCCGCTAACAACTTAGACTTCAGATCAAGTTCTCTTCCCACTAGTTCAGGTTTAGAGCCAGTTTTAAATTATAACAGTTATGTCTAAACTAGAGAGAGAACAAATTTGAAAATTAGGCAGAGCAACTATTCATCATATCCATGCTAGAGTTTTATTTTCAAGATTCAGTTTAGCATAGCTACTTTATTTATTTATTAAACTAAGCAAATATATATAAACACAAAATATTTATTTGGGTTTTCATGATTATGCATCTTTTTATTTTAATAAAGCATAGGTATAAATGTAGATAAAAATACTTATTGGGATAAATGGGAGTGCTCTCCCCCAAGCTGGATCTTGATGTAATTTCTTCTGATGTAGCTAGCAGGTGCAGAGGTGTATTTGAATGTCGGCAGCACCCTGACAGCGATTAGGATGTCCTCCATCTGCTAGTCTTCCTGAATTCTGTGGAGCTCAAATAGACAACAAAGCTTCGTGGAACTTGATTAAGCGTTAGCATAAATATCTAGCCTTTATCATGTTTGAGCTTCCTTGATAAATGTCACTCTCTATTTTTATTTTCATTTTTATAGAACAGAAAAAATATATTATTATTTTTTTTATGCCACCACAGTGAATGTACTTATGGGTTTTATGCCACTCGCATACTCACATGGGGCTTACTATTTTCAACATTTTTTTAAGACAGAATGAACATGATTAACTAAGCAATAATTAAAGGGAAAATGATAACTACCAAGTTTACCTCTTGGCACGGCGTTCGGTGTTTTTAAGTCCTCCGAACAGGACTTCTTTTCTTCTTAGTTGTCCTGGGATTTGGGTGGCGTAGACGGTGGTTCCGGCAGCGCCTCCTCTTCTTGTGTAACTGTCTTCGCCTTCCATACCCGACTTGGTGCTTCGGTCTCCTGTTGTGTATCCTCGGGCCTTATGACCTCTCCTTCATAGTCTGCCCATACGTCCTTGATGGTTTGCCTCCTTTGGTTACGGTTACGTCGCCTTCTTCTTGTCCTGACCTGCTTAGAATCTTCAACTATATAGTTAGGGTCATTAAAGTAGCGGCGTACCTTCTTAGAGGAGAAATGCATATGGACTTCTCCAGTTTCAATGTAGATGATTGCTTTGACGGTGCCTAGGAACGGTCTTCCTAGGATGATGGGTGGATCGTACTCGTCGTCTCCCATGTCAATGACCTGAAAGTCTGTATGGACAAAATGATCGTTAATTTTAACAGGGACATCGGTTACTATACCTTCGACCTTTCGGGATGTCTGATCTGCCATCTGGAGCTGAGTGTATGTTGGTTTTAAGGGCATGGTTCCGTACAAGAGCTGATAGGTGACTGTGGCCATTATGTTGACGCCTGATCCAATGTCGCAGAGCGCCTTCTGAAAGGAGTATCCATTGATTGAGCACTCAATGCTTGGCATACCTGGGTCGTCCTTCTTGATTAGGAACGGCGACTTGGGTCGTCCATCTTGACCTCCTTGAACTGCAGTGACCATCTTAGCTGATTCGGTCCATCCTTGGTTGTTCTTGTTCTGCTTGTTCCTCCTGTTGGTCCTCTTCCTTGGTTCATGTTGGGGTTGCTCTGGGATTTGTGTAATCTTGTTCTTGAAGGAAAACGTCTCCTTCCTCCCCTTGATGTTGAAGTTGATCTTCGCAGCGCTGGCGTAGATGACAGCTCCCGAGGTGTTCAGGAATGGCCTTCCCAGAATAACTGGTGACCTCTCATCAGACCCGGTCTCTATCACCACGAAGTCAGCTGGAGCGTACGAGGTACCAACTCGGACACACATGTTCTTTAATATTCCTTTAGGAAAACTTAGTGTCCGATCTACAAGCTGCAAACACATAGTTGTTTCTGATAAAGGATATGTAAAGAATTTTTCATAGAGTACCCTGGGCATAATGTTGACGCTAGAGCCAAAGTCACAGAGTGCTTCTGGGAAGTCCACCATACCGATGGAGATCGGGATGACGGGGCGTCCTGGATCGCCTCTCTTGACTGGCAGAAGGTCATTATATACTCCGACAGCGGGATTACTCCAATAGTTACCTGCATCAAACATGTCTACAAGATTTGCAGATTCTAATCCTTCCGGTTGTGATGGTATACCGGGGTTAGTAGCAGGAACAGCAGCAGCTATTTGATTTAACTGAGATTCAATCATTTTATTAAAGCTAATTTGGTTTTTGATGGCAATAGAGAAATTATCCATTCTATTATTTATGTCTTCTAGTATTTTATCATTGGATGCCAATTTCTTAGACAAGTTATCCATTAGCTTTCCTTGATTAGACACTAACTCTCTCAGGGGTGGAAAATTATTATTGTTGTTGTAAGAGTTATTACCTTGATAATTACCTGAGTAGTTACCTGAGTAGTTAGGCCTCTGTTGATTCCAACCTTGATTTTGTTGAGGACGGTTGTAGTTGTTGTTGTTGTTGATGTACCTTGCATCCTCAAGCATCTCAGGGCAGTGATTGCCTGAGTGTCCAGTAACTCCACATTCCTCACAAGTCATGTGAGAGTCGTAGACGTTCATGACTTCTCTTTTGTCTCCAGCTTTGTCATCGAGCTTTGTCATGAGTAGGTCTAACTTTGCAGACAGCATGTCTACCTCCTTGAGCTGGTGCATACCTCCACCCTTCTTGCGTGTTTGGATCCTCTCTTCGTTCCAACCTTGGTTGGACACCATCTTCTCCACAAGGGCTGTAGCTTGTGGTATGGTGAGTGATAGAAATGCGCCTCCAGCTGCAGCATCCATGGTCTCACGAGCACTAGTGATGAGCCCATGATAGAAAGTCTGCATAAGTAGCCAGCTCTCCATTCCATGATGGGGACATTCTAGGATGTAATCTTGAAAGCGCTCCCATGCTTCTGGAACGGATTCATCATGTTGTTGCTGAAAACTTGTAATCTTCCCACGGAGAGCATTGGTCTTGCCCATGGGAAAGAACTTAGCCAGAAAGTTCGTAGAGCAGAGTGCCCACGTAGTGTTCTTATCCTTCGTCGCGTAGAACCACTGCTTCGCTCTCCCCAATAGTGAGAATGGGAAAAGGCGAAGTAGTATGGCGTCTCTGGGAACATCTAATATAGTGAATGTGCTGCAAATCTCCAGGAAGTGTTGGAGATGAGCACTTGCATCTTCGTGCGGCTTCCCACAAAACTGGTTGGCTTGTACCATGTTGATGAGCCCTGGCTTGAGCTCAAAGTTCTTGTCGATGGCCGCGGCAGGTCCAGTGCGGATGTTGTCCGTAGTGGGAGCTGAGAACTCGCGGATCGTCTTGTTCGCCATGGCTGCGAACTCTGTTGACAAATTCCGGATGAAACTTCGGCGGTCTTCTAAATTGGATGAAGTGTTGCGTCGAAGTGTTGACTTCTTGAGCTTGGCTCTTGCCCCTCTGATTAATGCTTCGGGATTGTCAACAAAATTTTCTGGAAGATGTCCTCTATTCATACATCACCCTGCAAAACAATAAGAATGGAAAAATACAGGGGTAAATCTGTATGGGAGAATTGATGATCTCAATCACTTAATGATGCAAATGATGACTCAAATTCCGTATTCATTCCTTGTTAGTAAATCAACCTTCCCCGGAAACGGCACCAAAAATGCTTGTTGGGCATTCTTAACGTCATTACCAAAAGTAGACTTAGTTTTCTAATTCTGATAACGGCGCCAAAAATGCCGAACCTATCCCTCATGCCACTTAAGCCAAGTTGTCATCCCCAGCATGACATGAGAGACGTGGTATTGAAATATGCAACTGCTCTTCTAAATAAATAATAAATAAGATCTGCAAGCGCACAGATTAATACCGATGTAGCATTTTAACCGAGAAGTATTCCAGGTATCGTTATTTATATTTTTACCATTGGGAAGGGATTACTAACATCAATGTTGATTATGGAATGGAATATAGGAATGAGTATCAATCATTGCATGTATAAGTGAGAGCATTCATCTATCTCTTGCATACAGGGGTAAGTGTCACATAAAATATAGATAAAGTATGAATGGTGACAAAGATAATTAATCTGATCAGCTAGCCACATATAATAATGATAAGCACCTCAACAGATATTCTAGCAAGTCATTAGCATGGTATTAGGACGAACTACAAGGATATTTCCTAAGTTATTCTTAACTATAAAGTCTAGCATATCATAGTTAGTGCAAGTACACTTGGCAATCATTGCGAGAAAGGACTACGCCCATGCATAGTGATATTATCAAGGAAGATGAGAAACATAGCAATCACTCCCCCGTAATAATGTTGCTCTGCCTGCCTTACACACGGGAGGGGGACTATATAAGAACCAACGAAGCTGTCACCATCGCGGACCACCCCACGATCCGGCATATAAGGTGCAATCGCAGATAAATATGGTCTAAGCACCACGCCTACACAATATTTATCATTTACCCATGGATCCGATGGATAAACGCTATACGATCCTAAACATGTATATAATTCCAATCTAACTAAGCCAAGCGTATAACTACGATAAACTAAGAACAATATAATCGCAAACATAAATAAGTAGAGCATAGTCATAATCAATATATTGAAATAGAACAAAGTTGTATTCATAATATTGAAGAACAATGATGAACAATGAAGAACAGTAAAGGAATTACCAAGAATCCTCTTGACAGATCCGGAAACCAATCGAAGATTGACTCCTTCTAGTTCTAATCCTATGTAGCTATGCTATACTAGAGATCTAGTTGATGTGGTGGCTCTAGGGCTTGATCAGAGACTCTCCTCCTGAGATTAGGGTTTGAGGAATTGAGAATGAGGGAGTGCCTCCTCCAGGGGCCAGGGGTCCTGCTTATATAGCCCCCTCAAGTGAACGTGGGCCGTTGGATCAAACCGACATTAATCACACGGTTTTCCTTGATCCCTTAGGTCGGTGGAGCATAATCCGCGAGACGGAGCCTGATTGGCTCTCAGGCGAGGGCGGGCGCCCTAGGGAGCAGGGCGGGCGCCCTGCCTCCGGGCCCGTTCGGCCTCCCGTTCGATCTCGTGGCTTCTGGAGTCTTCTAGATGATAGAAAATCGATGAACACGTTATTATCTCTATGTAAACCCGACGTGTGGGCCTTTCCTCCGTATTTTCTGATAACCCCCTGCAGAAACAGACAAACACCAAAACTCATGGAATTCTGTCAGATAAAACCCTAAGTCTAGGTGTTGGTTGCATTTGGATCCTTTTCTTTATTTATTTGATAACTATATTTGGTACTTAAGGACCATCAACATGAACCAGCTATGCTTCCATGCATATTTTGAACCACACTTCGCTTAAAATTTTGACATGTTCATAACATCTTTAAGATAGAAGCTTGCATGAAGTTTGTTTCATATACATGTATTTATGCTAGTGAGAAAATACGCTAATAGGACAATCATGTTGACTAAGTTATTGTGAGGTGTGATATAGTTCTGATTTAGAAATCCTACCGTTTCTATTCAAAGCACATGGAGAATTTGTTTTGATAAAAATGTTCTAAAAACCGTAGTATCACATACTCCTCTTTTAGTGAGCAACTTCCTACCAAGGCCAAATATAATATCTAGCAAGTTTTAAACCTTCTACATATGCTGCTTGTTATTATGTTGAGTTTGGTCAAATCTTATTGACCCTTGTTGAGAGATTTATCATACTCCCAAGATCAAGATCACGTACTCCCACATAAACTTGCTGCTCTTACACTGGGAGTACGCAAAACATGCCTCCGTCCACCAAAACTCTGCTCCTAAACTGGGAGTAGACAAAAAAATGTTTATTAGGAAAATACTCCATGTTTTACAAGATAGTGATCTCAGAATATATGGTTTAAGAGACATGGACTATGCAAAAGTACGAAAAAAAGAGAAAAAAAATCTGGACACTTGAAGGTCCAAAAAAAGGACACATGAAGGTCCCAAGGTATTGAAAGAAAAAATGAATGATGATAGCCATGTCTCAAAAATAAATAGTTAGAAGAGATCATATCTACAAAAGGAGTATAGTTTTAGTCCACCATATAGTTATAGTTCACCTCATTCCACACAAATGCACATCTTGGTGTAAGAGTATGACACTTCTCTCCTTGGATCCTCGATTTGACTTTACAATCTATACAATCCAAGTATGCCACAATGTTTATCCCTACCTGAAGCTCCACATAAACCTTTCTAGAAATAGGAGAAAACAAAAGAAGGCAAAACTTTGCTATGCCTTGGTAAGGATATATACACCATTGAGTGATTTGAGAGTGCCATTTGAGGAGTATAAAGTGAACCATGCTTTTGTTTTAGAAAACTTTTTAAAAAACTCCATTTGCTAAGATGTGAAATTGGGAAGATGCCTTTGTTTCAAGAGTTGTTCCACTTTTCAACAACCTAAGGAAACATGTTAGCCAGCACCACAAATCCCACTTGTGTAAAGAATGTGTTGGAATAACTTTCATGTATAGTTGTATATCTTAGGACGTTATGTTTATGATCATTTTTATCTCTAAAGCTTTTCTCGAGGATGAGCAAAGAAGTGTGGGGGTACTTGTTGGCGGTCCTTAACTCATAATTTTAACCACCAACATTTACATAAAACAAACACTAAAACATAGAACTAGGGCTTACAACTAATCAATTCCACAAGTTTTGGTGATTTCTCATTTACAGGAGGGCATATATGGAAATACACATAAATTGGCCAAGAAATATAAGAAAACCATGGGAAAAGAAAGAGGCCCACTTACTAGACAATTTGGGTCTCAAACATAGATCAAAATGCTCAACAATGAACCCATAAAGTGGAGGCTCAAAGCCCAATCCAAATCCATCTCGGGCTGTTGGAGCAAGCCCAGGTAAAATGGGCACCTAGGATGCATCCAGACTCCGTTTTGGACCATCCACCTCACGAAAAGCTAACAAAAAGATCTACAAGCTCACCAAATATGGGGCCATTTGGGCCAGGTTTGGGTGCGGCCGAGGCCCAGGCATGACCGCTCCTCTGTGGATACGTTTCGGGCTCGTTTTTCTCTAGCGGTTCCATCAATACACGTGCAGGTCAGTTGCAGGGTGCACTGTCTAAGACAATAAACCTAGACGCTAGAATGAGGCCAGTTTGGAGGGAGTAAAGGAGGAATATTCCATGGCACACCCTCCATCCTCCTCCTATAAATAGAGGGCCTCCCCCCTCTCACTCACACACCACTTAAGGGAGCAAGGAGCATTCCAAGGGAAGAAGAGCTACTACACGCTACACTTGAGCCACATTCCAAAGGGCTATGCCCTACTAGCTAGCTAGAGTTGTGAAAGTGAGATGTGGGGGAAGAGAGTGGGTAAGCGCTGGGCTTGTCGGTGTCTCCCCGAGCTTGTACCTCTACGAGTATTTGCTTGGCTCCTTAACGGGATCTTGGCTAAGTAAGTATCCGTGGTTCTTATAGCCTTTTATGTCTTTTGCTTAGTTGAGCTTTGCCTATACTTGTTTACGGGTTTGTCGTTCGTCCTTGTGGTGGATGCTCTAGTTGAGGGCCCTAATAAATACGAATAACCCTCTCGAAAAGCTAGAGTAGTAGTCAATAGCATAGATGTGGTGTCTGGGCTAGAGGCTACCTTTGTTTGCCTCGTACTCCATGGTTGAGGGGTAGGTGGCAGGTGGTGACAGCCCTGTCTGTCCTTTGCATTCCCCCATGTTCGGGTATGGCGTAGAGCTATAGGCTGGTATCATTTGGTAGACCAGGTGATCTCCAGTGCCCGAAGTAAGCAAGTAGATGCAGAGTATCGCTATCCTTAAGACCTAAGAGCTAGAGGAGTTCGTCTCTACCCCTTTCTAACTCTACCCTTGTGTTGTCCTTGGACGAACTAGCTAGAAGAAAGTACCTCCATTCCCTGTGGAAAATACGATACCATGAATACTTTTAGGTGAAGGCTACAATGGTACTTCCGTACGCTTGCGGATTCTTCTGCATTCATTAAGAAATACCAACAGAGATCCCGCCACCGGCTACGGCATTTCCCCATGAGCACCGTACACCCTTCATCCATCACTACCGAGGGCCAACGCCGCCGGCGTAATCAACCCCGGCGTGCTCGAGCCTCCATCCCCTGTTTCGGTGTCACGGTGGTCACCTCCGTCTGTTGCCGTCACCTCTCCCCCCTTCTCTGTCTCTGCCATGTGGGGCTAGGTGGAAACGGCGTTGCCATCATCCCTCCATCCCTGTCTGTTCCCCTCTCTCTCTCTCTCTCCCTTTTCACTAACACATGGGCTCGAGGCCGTAACACTGACACCGCCGTCACTGCTGACGTAGGCAGGGTGGCCCGCCTATCATCCACACATACAGCGTGGGGTACACTTTAGAAAATGCTAGGTACACTCGGCTAGTGTATATAGGGAGTTAGAAATACAGCTTCCTAGCTTGGAAAAATTCCTAGAAAATTTGTAAATAAACTAGATGCATTAGGATATTTAATCAAGTAGTTTGCACAAATTTTCATGCACTAAAAAATGCACATAAAATTCCACCTACTTAAATAGCTATTGAAGAAACTTCTAAAATACATAACTCTTAAACCCTAACTCCTTTTCACATGAAACCACCTCTAAATCCATCTAAAATCCAACCCTATCATATGCACCTGGTGCCACCATAAAGTTCTATGTTTGCTTTTGCCCTTTCTATTGCGGTTAGCGGTAGTCTTATTTCGATCGATACGACCGACAGACGACGGTAATCATCAGGAGGATGAAGACCCAAATTTTGTAGATGTGCCAGAAGGTGACAACGACGAAGGCAAGTCCTAGCTCACCTCCCTATCATCTTGATTTAAACCACTAAAATGCTAAAACATGACTATGAGATTATTACCCTAGAATATGAACTCGGTTAATGTGATATGCTTAAGATAAAGGGTTATCTTGTTATTTTATGAGCTCCACGTTATGAATTAATTTAGGGATAATAATGGAACTTAAATTCTGTTAAACCTAAAACCAAACCCTGACATGGAGCGAGTGGAGGTAAATGATGGAGGTAGTTTACCATGGCAGAGATACCTGGAGAGGATTCTTGTGGGAGATACTCGCCTCGATCACATAAGGACCGGCTCGTAGTCCCTCTTGCCTAGTGAGTTTTTACGTACAGCCACATGTCTATATGGGTAGGCTTGATCTCACACCCCGTTACATAAAGTATAATTTCTACTAGGAGGCTAGAGTAGGCAATGGAATATCAGGAGCTAACACGGGGGATAGGTTTTCTTCCATGGTCCAATTGGCGTGGATGCTATGTGATCTTCCTTGTTAAGCTTTTGTTTTTGGCCACATTCGGGCCCTTGTTTTCTTGGCTATGTTTGAGCCATGTTTTTCTTTCGTGATGATTTGGTATCATCATGTTTGGGGGGATTTGGTATCTTCCCGGTTTTGTGTTTCTAACCCCTGAGAAGCTGTAGTAGAGTTATATGGACATCTAAGGTCGCGTACATTCAAGTACGAGGTCTCGTTTGGTCTATTTCGTCCACTGATCATGGATGAGTTTGCACCTATCGTGTGGGGAAATTTGTATGCCTCTATAAAGTTTATTTAAATCTATTCGAATAGCCACGTCCTTGGAATGGGCAAATGTTAGGATGGGATACTATAATTAATTTTACTTTTATGTGTAATGAAACCGGTAATGGAATTGATGTTGATCTGGGTACTAGTGGGAATGGTAATACTTCGCTAGGACCCAACCCTTAATTATAATCACCACTACACTTATATTTCCACCCTATGGTTAGGGCTTGCTGAGTACATATGTACTCACCTGTTGTTGACTCACAGACCTCAGCACAGAAGAAGACTATGACTTCGATGAAGAAGCATACCATGAGGATTAGAGTACCCACTAGGAGATTCGTTCATAGGAGTATGACATTGAGGCTTGGGTTTCGACCATGCTCAAGTTGCATGTGGAATAGGACACCGCTTCGCTGTATAATAATCCTGCTCTATAGACCATCAATAAAGCCGTTTCACGGCCACAGTCTTCCGCTAGATATGTATTCTATGACCATGCCCCTTTGGGCCACTGTTGTAAGACCTTATTTTTAGATATCAATAAAGCTCAGATCCTTTTATTATACATCTGTGTACCATTCTTCTGTTTTGTGCATATTTGTGCATGCCTGGCGCAAATATGGATGCACTTAGGACTTTCAAATTGAGGGGGCCGATAGAGTGGTATCAGAGCCAAGCTTGACTGTAGGACGAAGCCTTGGAACGTTTTAGATAGTTTTATAGCAATAGGAATAACCACAACCCTAGCAATAATATAATTGACAAACACTTGTCATTGTCATTTCCCATTTTTGTAGCAAAAATGTTCTAACCCTGTGGTGAACTTTTGCAGCAATGGATGACACATGGGAATGTTTGGACTGTTTGACCGCTGGAGGATTCCCACCGCTCCTCTAGGAGACACTTCATCGCTTGGGTTACACTGAGCCTCCTAGTACTACTATTGTGAGTGCGATGTGGAGGGTGTACTCAAGTGCGAGATGCACCTGCATATTACCGAGCGTCCAACAAACACTGAGTTCAGGGTCAGATGCATCCTAGCAATCGAAAGAGAACTAAGTGACACATGTCATATTGTAGCACGTCGGGCTCTCATAAACATTTGTCAGGAATATGCAGCAAAAATCAACAACACTCATGCAAAGTTCTTCCCAGTGATGGATCATACTTCTCTTGTTTAGCGCAAGAAGATTAAGGTTGTGGAAAAGGCAAAGCCACAAGCGCCAGAGTACACTCTCATGACTGCAGCCAAGTACCTACATGCCCTTGACACTCTCTACGAGAACTAGGAAATAGAGTTGAAGATAAAGAACACCAAACTCAAGGAAGCAGAAGCTAAAGCACAAGCATTAAGGATGGAGCTACTCATGCTAAACTCACAGCTATAGACCATGAGGAAGAAAAGGAACAATGCAAGCAAGAGCAACAGAAGGCCCTTGAGTGCCCAAAGATGAGGAAGAGAAAAAGGAGAATCTACTGAAGAATCAACTACCCACAACAACAAGAAGACCGCTGGGAATGCAAAGACCATTGGACCCCCTCTAGTTCTTTCAAGACTGGATGCTAAGGGACATGCATGTGGACCTCATGGTGGGACCTTTGTGAGATACAGTTCTTGTAAAATAAATAATGAGAACTATAGTAGCTAGTAGTAGTGTCTAGTAGCTAGTAGTGTCTAGTCGCTAGTAGTAGTGCCTAGAATCCGAGTAGTAGTAGTACGCTATTGATGGTAGTTAACAACTATTGTAAACCATCAAAGAAACATGTATAAGGGCACAATTATGATCACCAACAAAGGTCTAGGGGTTTAAACTAACAAATTTCATAAGTTTTGGTGAATCTATGATTTCTATAGGGTTTATTCAGAAAACCATCAAGGAGGACCTACATGTCAGACTTAATCATGCTTATCCATCGCGGTAACAACTCTAGAAGATTCCAGAGGCTTATCCGTCGTGGTAACCACCCGAAACAAACCTAGAGAGGCTGACATGTGGGGCCGGCCGGCCCCACCTGTAGGCCGGCCAACCCCCTGGCCCCAAATGTTAGTCCCTCTTTGCTACGTCGATTCTCTACTGCCTCCTAGGATGCATCTACGCTGTTACTTCAAGTCAGTTTGATCCAAGGGCTCACGTTGCAAGCTCCAGCCTATATAAGCAAGCCCCTACCCCCCTAAGACATAAAGTCATTTGAGAAGACAGAAACCCTAATCATCCTCAAAGCTCCACCATATTCAGGGCATAGCTAGTTAGACTAGGTCTAGAGGGAGGCAAGCAGGCTTTGCTTGGATTCCTGATCTTGTCAAGAGCGTGGTTTGGTATAACCTTTGTACCCCCTCTCTTTTGTATCTCCATTACTTTTATATGCCTATTACAATTGTTATGACAATATTAATATTCATCTTATTTATGTTCTTCATTATAATGTTCATCGTATACTTTGATTATATACTTAGTATAGTTGGATTATCATCATATTCATGCATATGTTCATATAGCGCTCACCCTAAGGATCCATGGGTGGGTGGTTGACATTGTGTAAGCATGGTGCTTATACGTTGTTTACCTGCGGATTCACCCTATTGTTGGCGGTCACTAACACATATTTAGAACCACCAATTTAAGTCCAAAATAGGAGAAATAAGCAAACTTTGACACATATGCATATACTATTGCCATAGTTCCACTTGTATTCAAGAAAAAATATTTTTAGGACACATCTCTGAAAACAAGTGGAAAATATACAAAACCAAACAAAAAGCGCAAAGCAGAATGCGTATTTTAGAAATGCGCAAAGGAGAAGAATGGAGAAGCCCACCAACACATCACATCTGGGCTGAAGCACCGATGTGGGAGGGGTCCAGGCCCACCCAGGAACCAACCATGCGAAGGCAGTCCCAAACTGGGCCAGCTATGCGACCGCACCGCCACCGGCGCACCTTGGCCCCACTTTTCTTTAGCGGTTGCATGCCACCATGCAGAGGTGGTTCCTAGTGGTTACCAAAAATACCTGCGCCGAAACTGACTATCCATCACTGTAAATTTAGGGCTAGAGCTCATTCTTCAACACACAACATTTTGGAGCCAAGCACCTCATACCTCTCATTTGTATTCTTAGTCTTAGTTTTAGTAGTAGTTGAGAGCAAGGCAAAGCTATCAAGGAAAGCTTGTCTCCTTAGAAGAAGAGAATCATCTTGGTATGAATATTACTATGAAGAGTTCTTCCAGGTTCAAGCTTTCATATCTTTATTATAGCTACGCTTATGAATTAGAGTATAGTTCTTGTGTTATGAGCGTAGCATATGAACTAGAGTATAGTTCTTATGTTATGAACTTAGCATTTAGAACTTTATGCTTAACTTTTCAAACTATATATATGATGAGGATTAGAGCTGAGTTGAGGTGGCAGTTCATCGTGCCTTCGGGTGTGTCCATGTCCTATGCTTGTCAATCCGTAGGGTCAGAGACCGAGCAGGATATGGGTAGTTTCCTTGTAAACGGGCGTGGTGCTCAGGTACTGTTGGTATCTATTAACTCGACATTTGTTTTGGACAGTCACATATTAATCACCTATACCTCTAGCTTTATTATACCAGGTTGTCATCCTCGTCATTGGAAGCTAAAAGTGTTTAATGGCCTTTCTATCATTTCATGTGACTAAAATAATTATAAAGATGTGTATGATAAAGTAAATATATCCGCAAGTGAACAGATGAATATACCATTGTAGCATTTTACTTAGAGTATTGCCAGGTTGTCGATTTATATTTATACCACTGGGAAGGGAAGGATAAAGGAATATATCACTTGTATGTATAAATGATGGAGAGAGTCAACTATACTCAATCTATCTACTCATAATAGGGGTAAGTCACAAGATAAAACAATAATGATAAGCATATGACAAGTCATAAATAGTAATCAATCTTAGAGCATTTCCAATCTAAGCATTATCATGGATTAGGTAGGTATAGATAAATATTCCTAAGTTATTCTTAACTACATGTCAATGTATACCATGATTAGTGCAATTATGTCTAGCAATCATAGCAATAAGGATATATATCTACACATAAGGGACATTACTAATAAGGTAGTTTATGAACATAGCATAAAATCTACCTTGGCAATCGGGTCCAACTTGGCCTATATTCGAGGAGTGGACTACAAAGGACTCAACGAAAGTCACATTTGCATTCTAATGCTACTTCGCAATCTACCACTAAGCCTGGAATATAGGGTGTTTCCACAGGTAAACAACGTCTAAGCACCATGCTTACACAATGTCGACCAACCACCCATGATATCAAAGGGCGAGAGCTTTGCGATCCTATGTTTGAATATAAAGACAATCTAACTATGCTAGACATATAATCAAAGTATATAAAGAACAATATAACTACAAATATAATAATATAGAGCAAAGTCATAACAATTGTATCTAGCAAAATATAAATAGGAAGATACAAAAGAGAGGTTACAAGGGCTTTACCAAGCCGTGCTCGTAGACAGATCCGGAATCCAAGACGAAGCTTGCCTTCCTCTAGATCTAGCCTATGTAGCTATGCTATAAATAATGGTGGAGCTCTGAGGAGACTAGGGTTACTGGCTCTGATGACTTGATCAGGCTTGAGACTTATGAATTGAATTAGATACCAGGAGGTGGAGGCTCTGCTTATATAGCCCCATAGAATGCACCAGAGCCCTTGGATCAAACCGACTTGAAATAACGGCGTAGATGCAAACCCTAAGGCGGTGGAGAACCAATGTAAGAAGGGGGAGGCTGACCCATGGGTCCCATGGTCGGCCGACCAGGCCCACGGTCGGCCACTCGCCCCACTACTAGGTGGGTCCCGCCTTCTCCACGCATCTTCTTGTGTCTTCTAGAGTCTTCCTAAGTTGGTGTCGCAGATAAATATCAATTTTAATCTGACGTGTGGGTCCATCCTTGCGTATTTCCTGATAACCCCCTATAGAAACACAGTTTTCCCAAAACCTATAGAATTCTATCAGTGTAAACCATATCTCTAGTTTGATATTGAATTATGTCCATTTCTATGCTTGATTGACGGTATATTTTAGTAGTTATTGACTGTCAATAGGTACAAGGGAACAAGTGGATACATTTTTCTTTCTTCGGTTGAGGGGTAGGCGGTAGGTGGTGATAGCCCTGTCCGTCCCTTGTAATCCCCCACGTTTGTTTGGGGTGTAGCAGTCTAAATTGCCACATGAGGATGCTGGCCGACCAGTACTCGGTGGTCTCCTGACCCATCTCATGCCTAGTTCTAACTCTTAACCATGTATATGTATGATTACTCACTATTCGTTGCATGGCTATTTTGGAACATGCCTACTCCACTTAGAATATTATTTTATTCTTTATTTTCCTTTTATCCTTGAGGTTGGCCCGAATGTGTCACACTATCTTAAAACCTATCATGGTTTACCCCTGTATTGAGTATTGGTCTGGTATACAGTTATGTTATCCTATTCATATTCATGCTAGACTCTTTAACACCATGCTTTCCTTTGGAAAAATATAAATAACGATACCCTGAATACTTCCGGGTGAAATGTTACAACGATAATTCCATGCGCTTGCGGATTCATTCTGTGATCGTTCAGAACTATCGTCAAGATATTTCTTGGCGGCGTTGCTAATTCTAGCAATGACGTTAAGAAATGCCAACACCTATATTCCGGGTCATGTGGTAGATCGCGGATGTGACACTCCCGTTGAGTCCTTTGTAGTCCGCTCCCCAATGTAGGTAGCACGTAGGATCTTGATTACGAAGGGGATAAGCTATGTTCTTAATCTCCCTTAGTAATATCCCTTATGTGTAGATATGAAAATGATCTTAACAATGATTACTAGGTGTAATTGCACTAATCAATGTATGCTTTGACTTGTAATTAAGAATGACTTTGGAATTATTCCTCTAATATTCTACCTGACCATGCTAATGCCATAGAAAGAAGTACTCTGAGTGATTTATCATACTTGATCAATACTTATCATATATGTATCTTATCCTATGACTTACCCCTATTCTGAGTAGACATTGGTTATGGTTTACTTCTCTATCAATAGTATAAGTTATCAATACATGTTCATGCTAGACCTTCCCTATCGTAAAGATATAAATAACAATACTTGGAATACTATCGGGTGATGTGCTACAACGGTACAATTGTCTGTGCACTTGCATATCCTGTTATTAATATATCTTTATATTAATAACAAAGAACTACTTAGTAGTAATAAGTGGTACCTATCAGGTATCAAAATACCCAGGGTACCCAATAGGTAGTAAAATACGACACCTTGCACGTTTGTTAAAGAAGCCCATCGTAGGGGATCCAAAAAGCAATGTCAAAGCGTCAGCCGCTCAAGGCGCAAATGACAAACTTTATCTCGCCTGAGCCTTGTGAAGAGACATCGGGCACGATAGGTGTCTTGGGCGACATCTCTCCACCTCGCCCGAGCCCCCGTGGCGTCATCAAAGGCGCCTGACCTCCCGCGGAGTGTTTTCGCCTCGCCCGAGGGGCATGTGGAACCCTTAGGCAAGATAGGGAGCCACGGGGGGGCCTAACTACGATACTCGCTCCCATCGACGTGATGGACGTGACTGTGCACAGTCAATAGAGGCATAGGAGCCACGCCCTAACTCGAAATGACCCTAGTCATTCTACCACGATGACATCCATACCTCCACAGCAACGGGGGTGACGGCAGCTATGCCACCTAACCCTCTCGCTATGAAAACCTAGCGCACGCGCCGCCCACCTTCACTGCAAAGAGGCATACAGGTCAAGGCATGGCCCCGGCACATTGCACCAGTGAATGGAGAGGCCAAAAGATCAACGTCCCGCATGACTCCACACTACAAGGGAACTGCTCCCACCAGATAAGGAGGAGGACGGCTACGTCCGAGGCCACCTTTTTTGCCTTTCTCTTTCATTTTCCCCGTTTTCACCACTTTACTGCAAAATGTATCCCGAGCCCTCCCCTTATAAGTTATATAAGGGGAGGAAGGGGCTATGTCTAAAAGAGAGACAAAACAATCAAGCAAAAACAGCTAGAACCCATCTCAGTCGAAACCACCACCACCACTCAAGAGACCTGGGATCTGCTCCCTCTCTCGAAAGCTTGTAACCCCTACTACAAGCACCCCGGTGCAAGGCAACACAAACCGCAGCGAAACCCACTGGATGTAGGGCCGTTCATGCTTGAACCAATATACATCGTTGTGTCTGCTTTGCACACCGTCAAGGTCTAGACGCGTAGATACAAATTCACTAGTCGCTCTATTTAAACACCCGGTCCTCTAGACACCGATAGTTGGCGCATTAGGTAGGGGCCTTCTGCGCGTCACAACCCATCTACCAGATCTTGATGGCCAATCCCCGCATCCGCTTCGCCCTAGGTACCCATGTTTGGTTCGAGAACCTAGATTTCATCTGCACTGGAGTGGACTATGATTTGGTTCTTCTCCCCCTAATGTCATCATCGACGCCATCTCTGAAGCCTTGTCTAATCTTTGCCTAGGCATAGACGAGGGACAGGCCCCCGAGAATGACCGCCCAGGAGGTTCCCAAGGCCAAACGACGCCGGCCGGTAAGCCACATGACCATGGGAGGGCCCGTGGCCAGTCTTCGACCATAAGACGTTTTGATCCATCTGCGGGGGAGATTCCCGTAGATCTACCGACTCACCATGCGCAGGCTATCACGGAGGTACTCGTGACTACTAAGACAGCTTCTAGTATCAGCTCTGACGAGGACGACAGCAGCTGGGCCATCGCTGACTTCTCTGAGCTCAGTGACCTAGGGGCCCTCATCATTTCATTGGTGTCTGCAACTGCCTCCTTGACAACGATGACTCCGATGACGATGGCTACGAGCTCACATGGCCATAATGCCAGAGGGTTGAGGTCGCGCACGGCGTCGACATGCCATGATCGGTAGATCACCGCATCAACCCCTACCCACGATCTATTATTCTGTTCGAACATAATCTTTTTCATACTGGTGAAACCGTTGCATGTTATCTGCTACAATTTATTTCATCATTTACATGTTAAATCATTGTTTATATTATCGCTGATAATTACACGATACATTTCCACCTTTTATGGTCCAATCACGGCATGGAGTTCGAAGGCTAGTCCATGAAAGGTTCGACAGCCGCTCCGAGCCACCCGAGTGAGGGATGGTATGAGAAGGGGCAACGAGCGGCCAGTAACCAGACACGTGGAGCGTCATGGGCCTTCTTGAACCATGTTCAAGCTTAGGCCGGTTTACGGTTCAGGAGTGTTTTTCGAAAAAGGCAGCGAGCCCTCGAGGACGGTCGAATGACCCCGGGATCTCCCCAAACCAACCGTCGGGAAATTTTGAAGTTGGTCACTAGCTTACCTCCGTCGGATCCCCATGAACGGGAACCGGGGCTTCACTTGAACCGACCCGATTGCAACTCAACGGGCACCACGGCTTGACCCAGCGAGGGAAGCCGTGGCATTGCCTAAACCCTCCTCTTTGGGGAAAAGATGCATGAGGGATATGCTAATAAAGTCACTTACTTGGCGCCACGCGCCAGTGAGGACTTTGAAGGACCTAGGGGCAGAAATGCCCAACCCATGAATAAACTTTCCCAAGCATCCCAACGGGCCAACGATCCTAAGACTTAGGCGAGAGAGCCCGACCCCTCCTTAGGGGCACGGGACCTGGGGGCAGAAATGCCCGACTCATGAACGAACTTTCCTGAGCATCCCAACGGGCCAATGATCCTAAGACTAAGGCAAAAGAGCCTGACCCCTCCTCGGGGTACGAGACCCGGGGGCAGAAATGCTCGACCCACGAACAAACTTTCCCAAGCATCTAAAGGGTCGAGATGGCGGACTAGAGGGGGGTGAATAGTCCTTTCTTAATCCTAATCGTGTCAGCTAAACGGAATAAGTGCAGAATTAAAACTATTGGTCTAGCCAATACTACACCCCTCTATCTATAACTTTATCACCTTACAAAAGATCCTAATCAAGCAAATAAGGTGCCGGACTAGCAAGATCTCACCTATCCAATTCTAGGAGCAAGGTCACACAAACCATGCCACTAGTACTTTGCACACCGAGAGAGCTCCTACACAGCTAGTGAAGCAAAAGCACAAAGCCCCTAAGCTCACTAGCAATGCTCAATAACAAGGCTACACAAGCCAAATTAGAGAGTGCAAACTACTTAGCTACACAAACTAAGCAATGTGACTAACAAGGTTACACAAACCAAATTAGTCACGCAAAGGGGATACTTCTAGCTACACAAGCAAGAAGGTAACTAGCTAGCTACACAAGCAAACTAGTTACAAGAGCAACTACACAAGCACTATGTATATAATGTAAGTACAAGCTTGCGTAGAGAGGATGCAAACCACCGTGAAGAAATACACAAAAGTTGACACGATGATTTTTCACCGAGGTTCACTTGGTTGCCACCAAGCTAGTCCCCGTTGTGTCGACCAACACCTCGTGGTTCGGTGGCTAATCGGTATCCACAAACGAGCCGCCCAAAGGCGCCGCAAGAACCTACCGCAAGTGTGGTAGCTCAATGACACACTCTACTAGAGTTGCTCTTCGCGATCCCCGCGAGGTGAGCACAATCCCCTCTCACAAAGCTTCTTCGGAGCCTCGCACAATCTTCTTGCGAGCTTCGACGGAGCCACAAGCCACCAAGCCATCTAGGAGGTGGCAACCTCCAAGAGTAACAAGCACCACCGGCTTGCAACATGAACACCTAGTGCCACTCGATGCAACCTCACGATGCAATCACACTAGAATCACTCACTCGCTTATTAATTCGCAATCTAGCAAGCACAAGTGAGTTGGAGGCTTCTCAAACCAAGCACACACAAGGCAACACATCCCCAAGGTGCTCAGCACCTACCAAGGCTGGCCACCACTTCTATTTATAACCCCATGGTCAAATATAGTCGTTACTCCTTCACTGGGCGTTTTTCACAGCAACTGGACGCGCCGGTTGATGTGACCGAATGCGCTGCACTGCGTCCGGTCACCCATGGTCATCTATGTGTCCTCTCCTTTAAACGTTGAGCGTAGGATCTCAGCGGTCACCTGCCACGCACCAACGGTCAAGCACGACTAGATGCGCTAGTGTCTAAGACCGAACGCGCAGGTCACGCATAGCCCGCGCATGTGAAACCTCAATCAGACGCGCATGCTTGACAAATCGGACGCCACAGTGCCAGCGTCCGGTCGTTTTCAATAAGCACCCACACGAGACCAGACACATTTGGTCGATCGTGACCAGACACGCCACCATGTCCGATCGACCTCACGTGCTTCATAGCTTCTCTAGAGCGTGACCGGATGCTCCGGTCCCGTGACCGACCGGACACGCTGGTGCAAAGCCCTAGTGTCCCGCGCCTTGCTGCTGCCACTGACCGGACACGTCCGGTCATACCGTGACCGCGTCCAGTCACTACCAGTGACCACCATTCGCCACCGTTTCTTTGCCGAACCTCTCAAACGACACCTCCTTTGCAAATGTGCCAACACCACCAAGTGTACATCACCATGTGCATGTGTGTTAGCATTTTCACAATCATTTTAAAGGAGTTAACCACTCAACTTACCACGCCACTTGATCCTAGTAACGATGCATAGTTAGATCACTCGAGTGGCACTAGATGACTGATATGCAAACAAATTTGCCCCTCTTGATAGTACGGCCATCTATCCTAAACCCGGTCATGCACTTCTCTACACAACCTTTGACTAGTGAAATGAAATGCCCTAGGTTATACCTTTGTCTTGCGCATTCCATTCCATCTCCTTCGAAGTTGATGCAACACATGCACCAACCAATCATCAAATGATATGATCCACTTCATATCATTACATGATCATATTGGTTCATCAATCTTGACCTCACTTGCTCTTTACCGTTGCGTTAGTCCACCGGCACCAAGTCCTGCTCAAGCTTCACCGTCACATGCGATCCCTCGCTTCAAAACCTCCAACTTGCCCTTCACACCTGCAACCGTCTATCAAGCCAAGTCATGTCTTGATCTTCTCCACCTTGATCACATGACTCAATGTCATGTCTCATGTGTAATAAGCTCCTTCATCATCACATGTGCAAGCTTTGTAACATTTCTAAGCCATTTCCATCTCCATGGCATACGTTGCTCACACATATGTACCTGTGGACTAATCACCTATACATCTCACATAAAACACAATTAGTCCACCAAAGTTGTCACTCAATTACCAAAACCAAATAAAGACCTTTCAACATCCCAATGGGCCAACGATCCTAAGACTTAGGCAAGAGAGCCTGACTCCTCCTCAGGGGCACGTGACCTAGGGGCAGAAATGCCCGACCCACAAACGAACTTTCCTAAGCATCCCAACGAGCCAGCGATCCTAAGACAAAGGCAAAAGAGCCCGACCCCTCCTCTGTATGGGACCCGGGGGCAGAAATGTCCGACCCACGAACGAACTCTCCCAGGCATCCCGACGCACCTATGGTCCTAGGTAATGGCAGGATCCTCGATAAGAACACGTCTGACCCCGTCTTGGGACACGGGAAATTGCTACACTCAAATGTCTGATCGATCTATCAAAAACCCTAGGAACTACACGCACACAAGTTAGTTCCTCCCTAAAGAAAACCGTCAATAGGTGGGTCTCGGCGACCTTGCCAAAACCGCTATTGACAATCAATACATGATGAAATGATAGGATTGGGAAATGAAACATAACAATGATCAAACAAACTAATTTCTCAGATAGATCATTTTACATTCATGGGGAAAGGGGGTCCCAGACTAGGCCTATGGGTCCTCATTGAGAACCTGGTCCACAGGGACCAGGGCAATGACGACATTCACTGCTGGTTCGAAGCCCTCGAGGAGGTCCTTGTAGTCTCCTCGCCCCTCTCCCAACGGGAAGCCCTCAACATCCTAGAGCTCCAAGTCCGTTGCCACCTAGGCCATCGTCAGCACGATGGCCGCCCCTCGACGGACGTCGCACTCGATCGCTGCCCGGATCAGCGCTCGCGCGCTGAGAAGGCGCTCCTCCTGGCGCCCCGCCAGAGCGTGGACAAAATCTGCCAGGACATCGGTGGTTTCGCAGAGGGACTCTACCTCTGTGAGCAGTTTTGCCCAAAGCAAATGACGGGCATCAGACATTAGATCAACCAAAAAAGCGAAATGAGGAGACGGTAAATCACTCACCCGTGCATCGGTAGTTGGACTCCATTCGTTGCGAACAGGTGAGCGTCACCTCCTCCAAAGAGGTCACCACCGCCTTCACGGTGGCCAACTCCTCCCGGGCTTCCTGAAGTAGGGTAGCAACGCCCCAGGCCATCGCATTCTGGGCCTGCCTGTACCTGATGAGGAAGCGATGCTGAGATTAAGGCGAGGCGGCAAGAAGGCGCCCCATCCCCTTCTCCCGGCATACTCACGCGGGAACCCCTGGATGAGTCGCCGTGCTCCATGGCTAAGTTGGCGAGAAGAAAAAACAAAGAGCAAGGATAGAAGAAGAGAGATGCCAGGGTCGGGCACCACGACTTAGGTTATAAAGGGCCCCAGGGAGGCCTCTCAACTCCTTGGCATTCAATACGCCCAACTACCCCGCTCATCTCCCAAGGGAACTGCGTTGGTCTCATGCCATGCCTCGAGAAGGTGAACCGTTTGCACAGGCAGTTTACACCTCAACGTGACAACGGAGCCTTGTGAAAAGATAACCAACTAAACACGAATCACCCACCTTCCCACGCACCGGAACACAAAGCGTCACAACAGCAACTGCCCAGCACGACCCCTCATCTTCCCGGCCCAGGCAGGCCCACTCGCTCGATTTAAAGCCCTTGAAGGGATAACTCATCCCTCCAAGGCCTCGGGGGCTACACCCGGCGGGTGCGCTCATGCGCACCCATTGGATAGTCTCCTCTAAATCAAACAAGCCGCAATAAGGCCCAAATGGGATGACGAGGGCCCATGCATACCCCTCCGTTCTGCTAAAGAGTGCAAGGGAAATAATACGACAGCCGAGAAGGCCATCCGGTCTGTCCCTTGTAGCGTGCAGGGGCTCGGGAGCTTCTCCTGCATCCTGACCTAGCGAATGGTCCAGGCCAAGGCCGCAGGGACTCCCCGCCTGACCCACGGTCATATTAGAAACACCACACTCGCTCGATTATAAGCCTTTGAAGGGATAACCCATCCCTCCAAGGCCTTGGGGGTACACCCACTGGGTACACCCACCAGATAGTCCTTCTAAAAACAAAAATGAGTCAAAAACTACCCACAATCTCTCGTTCCCAAGTCTCTAAGGGAGTGTTCCACTCCTCCACAGGCTCGGGGGCTACTATCGGGTATCAAAATACCCAGGGTACCCAACAAGGAGTAAAATATGGCACCTTGCACGTTTGTTAAAGAAGCCCATCGTAGGGGACCCAAAAAGCACTAACAACGCGTCAGCCACTCAAGGCGCAAATGGCAAACACTATCTCGCTCGAGCCTTGTGGAGAGGCCTCGGGCATGATAGGTGTCTCAGGCGACATCTCTCCGCCTCACCGAGCCCCCGCGGCGTCATCAAAGGCGCCCGACCCCCGTGACGCGTTTCCGCCTTGCCCGAGGGGCACGTGGAACCCTCAGGCAAGATGAGGAGCCACGGGGGGCCCAACTACGGTACTCGCTCTCATCAACGTGATGGACATGACCGTGCACAATCAACAGGGACATAGTAACCACGCTCTGACTCGACATGACCCCGGTCATTCTACCATGATGACATCCATACCTCCACAGCAATGGAGGTGACGGCAGCTGTGCCACCTAACCCCCTCGCTATGAAAATCCCGGCGCGCGCGCCACCCACCTTCACGGCACAGAGGCGTACAGGTCAAGGCATGGCCCCGGCACATCGCACCAACGAATGGAGAGGCCAAAAGATCAATGCCCCGCATGACTCCACGCTACAAGGGAACTGCTCCCACCGGATAAAGAGGAGGATGGCTACGCCCGAGGCCACCTTTTTTGCCTTTCTCTTTCATTTTCCCCGTTTTCACCACTTTACCACAAATGTAACCCGAGCCCTCCCCTTAGAAGTTATAAAAGGGGAGGTAGGGGCCACGTCTAAAAGAGAGACGAAACGATCAAGCAACAATAGCTAGAACCCATCTCAGTCGAAACCACCACCACTCAAGAGACCTAGGATCTGTTCCCTCTCTTGAAAGTTTGTAACCCTTACTATGAGCACCTCGGTGCAAAACAACACGAACTGCAACGAAACCTACTAGACGTAGGGCCGTTCATGTCCGAACCAGTATACATCCTTGTGTCCGCTTTGCACACCATCAAGGTCTAGACGCGCAGATATAAATTTACTAGTCGCTCTGTTTAGACACCCGGTCCTCTAGACACCGATAGTACCAACAAGCATCTCTGGCACCATGGTTAGGGATGACAACCTAGTACAAATACTGCTAAGAGATGTAGACATATAATAGGTGGCTACTTAAAACAAGTGAGAAGTTAATAAATACCAACAAGTATTTCTGACACTATTGCTAGGGAAGGTAGCTAGCATAGGAAGTATTGATAAACTTATACTTGTTGATGTGATTGAAATAACCATTGACCTCAGTTCAAACAGGCTTACCCTTGTTTTGTCTACTTGTGTATCTTATGTAGGGTAATGTATGACCAGCTTTGACCTTCCGTACGTAGCACAACGCCGCCGTCAACATTCTGCTAGCGCCACCCCGGTGCCAGCAAAGGTCAGTGGTGACACGGTGACATGACAAGACCCCATGACGCCCCTCCTTTCTCCTTCGCTCCCCTCTCTTCCCTCATTGTGAACTCATCAACGCCACAGCCACGGTCGCCTCCGCGTTGAGCTGCTGGAGTAGCCGCCAAGGCACTTTGACGTGCGCATGGGCAAGCTCCAGCCATGGCAATGTGACCTGACATGGTGGATAAGCATGGCCACGAGAAATATCTCACCACCGGGACACCAGCCTAGCCGACCTATAAATAGGCTCGACCAGCGACGCTCGTGCCTCGCCCTCTCCACCATCAGCTCTGCCGAGGGCAGGAACACCCCATCTCCCCCTCTGCTTCCCCTTTCCCCTCCTTCATCCCACTCTCCCATTTTTCCCAATTCGGGAGTTCACTAGCGCCATTAGCACCACCTCCCATCTTCTCCTTCTCCGCTGCGACATCAACCGACTGGAGTGATCGGTGAGTCCCCAAGCTTCTCCTATTCCATTTTCCATAGCTAGTTGGTAGCCTAGGTCTCTATGTTGCACTTCCCACGTGCGCCCCGCTCTGCCAAGCCGCCATGGCCATCGGCCATCACTAGCAAGGCCACCCCATGGCACTCCACCACCACTACACTCCTCAACCACTCGCATACATGTACACGTAGTTAGTTGTTTATGATGGGGCCTAAAGGACCGCATGGCGCCACCACGACCCCTCTAGTGAGCCGCCACCACAGCCGTGGGCACTGCTATCGTTGAAGATCCCACCACTGGCTGCGGCGTGACCCTGCGAGCACTGTACACCCTTCATCCATCACTATTGAGGGCCAACGCTGCCGGCATAACCAACCCCGGCAAGCTCGGGCCTCCATCCCCTGTTCCGACGTCATGACGGCCACCTCCATCCATCACCGTCACCCCTTCTCTCTCTCCACCATGTGGGCCAGGTGGAAATGGCGTTGTCGTCATCCTTCCGTCCCCCTCCGTTCCCCCCTCTCTCTCCCTTTTCACTGACACGTGGGCCCAAGGCCATAACACTGATGCCGCCGTCGCTGCTGACGTAGGTAGGGTCGCCCACCTGTCATCCGCACACACACACCACACACACAGCGTGGGGTACACTTTAGAAAATGTTGGGTACACCTGGCTAGTGTACACAGAGAGTTAGAAATACACCTTCCTAGCTTGGAAAATTCCTAGAAAATTTGTAAATAAACTAGATGCATTAGGAAATTTAATCATGTAGCACTACAAGAGATGTGAGGGTTTTTGACAATTAATCTATATCATAATATATGGAATTTATGTCAAATATTAGCATTTTGACGTTTGTATGACGAAAAAGCTTGAGTCACAAACCATGTGTCTTAAACCATGTTTTGTGTCGTTTATATGTCTATGACATTGGTTTTCAAGTCATAAAGGTTTATGACCTTTGTTTCGACGTCATAGGTTCTTAGACTTTTCCACATATCCATTTGCATATTGTACAAATTTTAATTGGGCAAATCCCATTACAACAGCTCATACAAAACAAATATAACAACAACAACAACAACAACATAGCCTTTTGTCCCAAGCAAGTTGGGGTAGGCTAGAGATGAAACCCAAAAGAGACGACAAATATAAGCCTAAATCAAATTTTAATCAATCAGTCAGAATCCATCCAAATCCATATACAAGTGAATTCATTAATTACGAAATCCAACGTATGCTTAAGTCAAAGGTGCAAATCTATAACTAGCATAGATGACAGCACCTGATCATACATACACAGATAAAAGAACAGATGCAAACTTCACCGATCAAAATTCTATTGGCAAGTTTTAGGCACAACTAGATCACACATGCAGCAGCTTCTAGTCTTCTTCAAGGAGGGCAGCACCACTCTTAGTTTATCTGGAAGGAAACACAGACATAAGTACACATCATTGACAAATCAACCAGATTATATATGCCTGGCTATGACAAAAAATAATTAGAGGTTGGACAAGGCAAATTGAAGAACCAAATAAAATTATATAATATACCAACTATAATAGCTATTATTGTCCATATCAATACCTCAACAAAATACAGTAAATGAGTAATCAAAAGTGATTTTTTCACAACGGTTGCATGTACCTTTTTCAACTTGGTGGAGAACATGAGATGCAGACAACAAACATGATCTATTTATATTCAGTCTATGTTAAGGTCCAATTTAGTTCAGGCCAGATCTGGTTGAAAGATTATTTTTGCTAAATATCATACTAACAGGTTAACATGTGCTGCAGCAAAATTCACAGCCTAACTAATTCTATGATGAAACTCATAGATCTCACGATTACGCTCTTGAATAGACATAAATACAAGCTGAAACAAGTACTATTTTATATGGCAAGCAAGAGACATCACATATCACAGGTGGCTGACTTCAGAGCAACTAAATGCAAAGGGATTTGGGAAATTGGGAGGGAGCACTTATCTCTAAGTTACAAAGCGGAATCGACAGTTGGTGGCGAAGACCATCAATACAGCCTTAGCTCTGCAGCAAGAGCAAACATTGCGTAAACCCTATGTTAGAAACAAATTGAATTTGAGGAAATTAGATAACATATGGTACATCTGAATTTAGAATAAATACTAAGTTAGCTGATTAGTCAAGTCTTGCTCACCCAAGTTCAAGTTCATATTTTAAACATTGAATTATCCTATTTTATCCTATACAGACATGGATTAAAACAAATAGTCCATTTAACTTTTGCTTACATAAAGGATCGCTTTAAGAAAACATATAACAACAGTAGCAGTAGCAGACTATAGCAGCGGTATACTGAATAATACTAGATCAGCACATGGTCAACTGTACCAGACTATAGCAACAGCAGCCGCCTACTGCATAACACTTAGATTTTGCTAACAGAAAGAGCTGGTGAAGCTATTTTGACACATAGCACATGGGCAAGAGGCAGTAAAAAAATATTTACATAGTCTCTAGCAGAAGGTCCCCATATCTAAGTATCTAAATACTGACAGTGCATTATTATTATTGAGTTGTATTTTTTTGCTCATTTTTGCATATTGAATAGTCTAAAAGAAAATATTGTAAGAACAACCACCACAAACTTAACTGTAAATCATCATCATAGGCATCTACAATGGAAGAGTACATCAGAGCAGCACTCCCTGCCATACATCAGAGCAGCACTCCCTGCCAATATTGAGAGTAAAAGTTTGGTGAGTCGATGCAGCAGCATCAATGAAATAACCTCCAAAGTTTCTGTATAACACATGGCTTGCCTATGAACAAATATCTTAGATTAAATGCAATACTAGAAAAACGACTACTCCATACGAGTTTGAGTTTAAGGTTCAATATTAATTGACCAAGGATCACAGCTTTCTATTTAAGTTTAATTCCCTAGGATTACATAGCTATAGGCTTCTATACTGATGATGACAGCTTCGACCTTTTTCATTGTAAATTGTACTAAAAAATAAAATCAAACGAGTAAAACACTATTCTGACAGCATGGATTTATTAAATCGGATACTCGAAGACATAAGAGCCCTAATAGTTTAATCTAGAAGGCCTGCTGCAACGGCATCTCCTAATTTTAATTGCAAATTGCTAATGGCAAATAGGTCGGATTGCTCTATACGAGTTTAATCTGGATCGCCAATCACTTGTACGTCTATGCACAAATCCATCAGTAGTACTAACCCTAGATCCCCAATCATACACAAATCCATCAGCAGTAGGAGCTCACCACAATAACAGATACCAGATCTAGGCATGAAGTAAGCGGAGGAGCATGACAATGAGGGGGCACCAAGACTCCGGCGACTGTCAGCTGTCGGCTCGGCGCAGCCACATGGCCAGAGCGACGTGGCCAGCAACACCGGCCGGTCGGCCGTCGGCTCCTCGGCGGTCGCCTATAGGCCGCACTGCCGCAGCCCCGCCCTCGCACCACCATAGCCACTCGCGGCCCCACGCCGACAGGCCCCGCCTAGCCCTAAGCGCCGTAGCAGTAGCGGCGTCGCGCGCCCGCTGGCCGCTACAGCCGCACGTCGCCTCGCCCGCCTGGCGCCGGAGCACGCAAGCCGGCCGTGGCCTGGAACCGCTAGGTGCTAGGGTTTGGGTCGAGGTCGGGTGTCGCCGCTTCCGTGTCGGGGAAAAGGAGAAGTACGAAGACAAGGGACGGAGAGAGAGCGGACAGGAGGAGAAAGACCGTGTGCGTGTGTTTGCATTGGGCCTTCATGAGCGTGTGCGTGTGTTTCTCCTTTTTTTTTCTATTTTTATTTTATTTATTTATGCATAAATAAAATATACATATGCAAATACCTATATAACATATAAGTATATAACCTATATTGGCTGGGGTCAAGTTTGTATACAATTTAAACAGTTTTGCAACACACAGTATACATATTTATACATGTATATATTTATAATATGCATATTTATACACCGTTCATCTATTGTGTTAGATATTGTTTAAGCACTTTTTACTACAGTGGTTTTTTTTGCTGCTCCTCATTTCTATGTTGTGTACGTGGCAATTTCTCTTTTTTGTTAATTAAACGTTTATTCAGAAAACAATTTGTCATGTGTACAAACAATTATATTCATATAAGCAGAGAGATAAATGTGTATATGTAAATGTATTTTTATTTAATTATTATCTTAATACCCAACTCAGCCACAAATATTAGAACATTTATTTATTGTTATTCATATATACATAGTTGTGTATTTATATATTTTATACACATCTTAATTTCTTTAACTTGCAGGTAACTATAATGATATATAATTATGGATAGGATTAACGACCTTGATCAACACCTAGGAGTGTTACTAGACCCATCTTGGTAGATGGACCTACATGCCACCATGGATTAACAAAATCAATAAAATAATTTGACACACCATCCTTGCAAATTTCTCTTTATGACGTGGCAAATATTGTCACAATATATAATTGGACCTGCTCTAAGATATTTTTTGTGATATACATTCACTTAAGTCACTAAGTTGAGAGGTCTCTAGAAAAAAACGTCATAAAGTAGCTGATTTAGTGATATTTTAACCTAATGTCATGCCATAAATGTCATAAATCGGCACATTTCTTATAGTGTAGTTGCACATATTTTGATGCACAAGAAAATGCATATAAATTCCACCTAGTTAAATAGCTATTGAATAAACTTCTAAAATACATAACTCTTAAACCCTAACTCCTTTTTACATGAAACCACCTCTAAAATCCATCTAAAATCCAACCCTTTCATATGCACCTAGTGCTACCATAAAGTTCTATGTTTGCTTTTGTCCTATCTTTTGTGGTTAGCGGTAGTCTTATTTCGATTGATATGACCGACAGACGATGGTAATCGTCAGGAGGACGAAGACCCGAATTTCGTAGACGTGCTGGAAGGTGACAACGACAAAGACAAGTCCTAGCTCCCCTCCCTACCATCTTGCTTTAAACCACTGAAATGCTAAAACATGACTATGAGATTATTACCCTAGAATATGAGCTCGGTTAATGTGATATGCTTAAGATAAATGGTTATCTTGTTATTTTATGAGCTCCACATTGTGAATAGATTTAGGGATAATAATGGAACTTAAATTTTGTTAAACCTGAAACTAAACCCTGACATGGGGTGAGTGGTGGTAAACTATGGAGGTAGTTTACCATGACAGAGATGGCTGGAGAGGATTCCTGTGGGAGATACTTGCCTCTGTCACATAAGGACCGGTTCGTAGTCCCTCTTGCCTAGTGATTTTTTACGTACAACCATGTGTCTATATGGATAGGCTTGATCTCACACCCCGTTATATAAAGTATAATTTCTACTAGGAGGCCAGAGTAGGCAGCAGAATATCAGAAGTCGACACAGGGGATAGGTTTTCTTTCATGGTCTGGTTGCTGTGGATGCTGTGATTTTCCACATTAAGGTTTTGTTTTTTGGCCGCGTTCAAACCCTTATTTTTCTTGGCCATATTTGAGCCATGTTTTTCTTTTGTGATGATTTGGTATCGTCATGTTTGGGGGGATTCGGTAACTTCCTGGTTTTGTGTTTCCAACCCCTGAGAAGCTGTAGTAGAGTTATATGGACATCTAAGGTCGCGTACATTTGGGTATGAGGTCTCGTTGGGTCTATTTCGTCCACTGATCATGGATGAGGTTACACCTATCGTGTGGGAAAATTTGTACACCTCTACATAATTTATTTAAATCTATTTGAATAACCACGTCCTTGGAATAGGCAAATGCTAGGATGGGATACTATGATTAGTTTTACTTATATGTATAATGAAACTGGTAATGGAATTGATGTTGATCTGGGTACTAGTGGGAATAGTAATACTCCGCTAGGACCCAACCCTTAATTATAATCACTACTACACTTCTATTTCCACCCTATGGTTAGGGCTTGCTGAGTACGTATGTACTCACCCGTTGTTGACTCACAGACCTCGGTATAGAAGAAGACTATAACTTTGATGAAGAAGCGTACCATGAGGATTAGAGTACCCGCTAGGAGATTTGTTCGTAGGAGTATGACATCGAGGCTAGGGTTTCGACCACGCTCAAGTTACCTGTGGAATAGGACACCGCTTCGCTGTATAATAATTCTACTCTAGAAACCACTAATAAAGCCATTTTATGGCTGTAGTCTTCTGCTAGACATGTAGCCTATGACCAATGCCGTTTGGGCCACTATTGTAAGACCTTATTTCTAGATATCAATAAAGCTCGAAATCTTTTATTATATATCTGTGTACCATTCTTATGTTTTGTGCATATTTGTGTGTGATCATAGCGCAAATACGGATGCACTTAGGACTCTCAAATTGAGGGGCCGACACCACCTCCAAAAATGGCCTAATTTTCCCAGAGGCCCGCCTTGGTTAATTCAATTTAGAAGGCGATTATTTTTTAACTGCCTCGATAAATTGATTTTACGAGGTGGTTGACTGTGACCACCTTAGTTAATAAAAAATGACCACCTTGGTTAATCTTAGACATTAACCAAGGTGGTTTACACCGCCCGCCTCCGATGTAACACCCTAGGTGTTTATCACCAGTTAAGTAGTGGGTTTGAGCTCCAACATGACAAGTTAAGTGGTAATCAAGAGCTTTAGTTCAAACTTGTAAGTCGTGACAAAGGTGTTGTGGTCAACTCTTTAATAATGAGCCCCAACTTAAACTTGGGCAACACACCTCTGCTTCTATGTTGACTCTTTTCAAATGTATGCCTGAGTAATGTGAAGGTGCCCCTTTCATGTGTCTCACATCCATCTTTATCTATAATGATCACTGGAAAAGTTTTATAAAGTTTGGAGCCAAGAAGTCATATGAAATGATAAGTTATAACCTTTCTTGAATTGCTTTATTAAGTGAACTGCATTTTGAATGTTGCATAGGTGATGTTTCATATGTTACATTGGTGATGTTTCATATGTTTCTCTCGTGTGTATGCTTAATGACTATGCTTGGTTAATGCAAGTGATGGTGTTTGATCACTAAAACACCTTAGATACACTTAGGATGCAAAATGGAACCATGCTTGTATTCGTGACTTGGTCCAAATATGTGTCATGCTCGGTTTTCCAAAGAAGACCAAATACTCGTTATATGTGTGCCCAGGAAGTCTACACATACAACAATAGAATAGAGATATCAAAACAATGTTTATATAAAGCAGAATACTTACTATATTAACACTTGCAACTATTAGAGTATCGCAGAAATGGTGGCTAAGCTTCTGCTCGGGCTCCATTCTTCTCAGGGACGGCTGACTGGGGGCTCCGTATGCCAAGCACTTCGAAAAGACTTCTGGAAACTCCACTACACTTTCATCCTTCTTCTAAGCAGCACCTTACTACACACTAGAGTGTGGGGAAATAGCAAGGGTGAGCACATGTCGTACTCAGCAAATATAACATGGGGTTCATGAGGCTCAAAAAGGATAGACACTGGTTTACTGCATTTAGCTTTTAATTATCACAGTTTTATCATATGAGTAGCATCAAGTTTGCATTAATCCCACAATAAACATATGATCAATGTAAAGATGAATAATGAACAGCAAAAACACATTTATAGTCATTAGTGATCATCTATTCCGTAAGGGTCCAAGGCCACTCGTGACCGTGAGCACGACTGTTATAACAGTTTTACACTCTGCAGAGGTTGTACACTTTCACTATGAGTCGTGATTTACCCTTTCGCCCGAGGTGATCGGCCTCTTGACCCACTACCAAGGAAGGTCGACAGGGTTCACTATGAAGTCTTTCAAAGGTTCGTCTAACCAGTTAGGACCATTAGATTCACTCGGCAAACAAATGTAGAGCCCCCTTCCAAATGGCATAATGACACGCAGCCTATACACATAAGGACAGAGGCCGCACTATACCCGATTCGTCAATCCATTCTTACGCCATGAAGGTTACCACTAACAAGCTAGAAAAGGTCCTCATACTTGACTAAAGCCAGAGCCATATAGCCTTCATAGTTGTACTGTAAGTCCCGGATGTTCGCTTACAGATGAGTCCTTATGAAGAGAAACTAGAGCACCAAGAAAAATAACATCATGCTTTAGCCCTCTTTAAACAGTAATAACAAAATGTCATCTTTTAGTGTTGTTGCATATTCCATTAATCATATTACAAGATCATAGTTTATACTCAGCTCTAGCAAAAGCTACCCAATGCAAAATCCCATAGGTGACAAGGTATAGATCAAAAAGTAGGAAAATCCTTAATGGTAATTCAATACAGACACATGCAATATGATTTTATGTGACTAAAGTGAATAGGACAACAAGGAAATCCCATGTTATACTTGCCTTTTCCCAAAGTTAAGCTGCTCATAAATCTTCAACTGCTATCTTTTGGTCTCTAACTTCTGCTTCGACTGTCGGTCCTCAGCTCCTAGTCTTCATTGCTAACGAACCATGCTTCCTCTACTCATAGCAACCAAGCAGAACAAACAGACAATAAACACAACTAATAAAAACACACCAAACAAAAGAGAAACTAGAAAAGAGCACACTAATCGACACGACTTGATGCTAGCGCAAGAACGACGGAGAACAGAGCTACCGTTAACAGGACACGACTATCGATAAGCTTGCAACATACTAAAAGAGAAAACTATATGCTGGATTCATTTTAGTTAGTGAATTAAAGTGTTGGACTTTTTGGAGAAATATACTAAAGTGGAACTAACCAAACTATGTTGAATTGTAAAAGCTAACATTATACCTTAGCCATATTTTATTTATAAATATATCATATCATAGTATTTTAAGTCATGTAAATATTTTATAATTTAGATAATCATGGAACATGTGGCAAAAGCTAAATGAAAACATTTATAAATAAAGGTTGAACTAAACATCTTGTAATTTAAAAGAAAACATTTATGTGGATATGAATCTTATTAACATTCAGTTATGAAATACCGAAGTTATAAACCCTAGTTGCTTCTAAACATTAACCAAATCACATCTAAGATGACCTTATATGAATCTTGATTAAACTAAGCAAAACATAATATATTATTCTATGTTACCTTTTCTCATAATCATTAATCAAATTATAAAGCTGAAGTTAAACCTTAGTTATATTTTATTTATAAACAATGCCATATAATTTAATTAAGTTTAACTTTATTTTTGCAAAAGGAAAAAGTATACGTGAAAGCAACTAAACGAGTTATGTTGTGTCTGTAACATGCTTAAGCTAAGCAAAATATGATTTAAAACGTATTCATATTTCCATTAATCTAGTTAGCAATCGCTATGGTCCAAAGTTCCTTTAAAATTGAAAAACTAGTTTGCATTAACATTAATCAATTTACATTGAATTATAAAAGATGAAGTTAACCTTATTTATATTTTATTTATAAATATTTATTTAGTGTTTAAGTCATTTAAATATTTATAAATTAGAAAGCATAAAGAAGGTGATAACAGCTAATCGAATCATTATATGTTTCTTACATAAACTAAACAAGTTCTATTTAAGAAACACTTAAGTCCTCATTAATCATGATAGCATTTGATTATTTATAAAAGATAAATTATAAACCAAAGTTACTTTTAATTTGATAAGACAGTAGATAAATATTAGTTAAATTAACTACATGCTTCATGTTTAACTAAACTAATTATAATTAAGAAACATTTAAGTTAATATTAATCAAATTAACATTTATTTAAGAATGTTCTATGTATGAACCTAAGTCGCTTCTAATTTAAAAGAGCATCACATAAATATTAATCAAATAAACATAATTTAATTTGTAAATACATAACGTGACATGGTAAACAACGTTGCTAATGCGTATCTTACACCAGCATAGTCACGAAGCAATAAGAACGAAATTATACCACTATGTTGCTTTTAGTTAGAAAGCTGTTAAATAAATATTAATCAAGTTGCATTTAAATAGATAAATTCATACTTGAGTGACATCACAAAAATTATCGCTACTGGATAGAGCGCGACGCTACGAAACTATCACAACAAGAACGGATTTACAAACCTAGATTGTTTTTAATCATAGAACTAATTGCATGTCAATTAAATTAATATTTAATTTATATATGGCTAGCATGTAACACGTCTACGCTGATAGCATGTAACTTCGGTTGGTATGATCACAAAATCACAAGAACGAGTTACTACACTAGGTTGCTTTAATTAAAAATGCATTAAATAAATACTGTACGTAAATCAATAAATTCATAATTAGGTGACACGATATACGTCAGCACTACTACGTAGAGCGCAACTATATGAAACTAACACAACTGAAACGGAGCAAAACGAAATTAAAACGAAGAAACAACACAGATATTACGAACCAGTGGCAGAACCGCAAATACTTCATCTTCTACCTCCATTCATCTGAAGGGCCTCGGCTTAAGGGCGACACAAGAAGGAGAAGAAATATCTAATTTACTACATGAGAGATTTCCCAAACTAGGGGCTCCTCTTAGGATAGTTTTGGTGTGCTTTGCCCATGGGATATGTACATACTTATAGGGAGGAAAACTCTTCACTTTCACATCAACTAGCAATATGGTACTAATTGATGTTGCACCGTCCACCTCCACTAATAGGCCTAAATAGGCATTAAGACCCATTAGTAAATAAAGACATAGGCCTTTTATGATTATTGCACATAGGCTTTGTGCATTAGGAAAAATGAGATATTTATTTATTTTCAGAATTAATTAATTTCATGGATAAAATAATTCTAGAAAAGTCTAAAATTATTATTTAAGCCATGAAAAATACTCCGAAAGCTCCAAAAATTTAGGGAAAATTCTCAGAGACATTATAGAATATAAGGAACCAAAATAAAGTATTTGGAGCTCATGAAAAGATATTTTGGAGCATCTAAAAATTAGATAACGCTCGTAAAAAGGCGTGAACTAGCTCCAGAAAAAGCCAGAAAAATTCCCGAAGCGTTCACTGAGATTGATTGACACATGAGGAACTGAAAGGAATAATTTACATTATAAAGAAAAGATTTTAGAAAACTCCCAACGAGAACTTAAGATGAGAAACAAGGAATATTGATTGCGAAAAAGATAAAGACATGCTGGAGAAGAAAGATCGATCCACTAAACGTATTTTGAAAGACTTTGTTCGCTCTTAACATACAAGAGTTAACGAGCAAACATCACATCAAACAATAGCCCGTCAAATTAGTTTAGAAAAATTTAAAGATTCTTATTATTTTTATTTTTTTCTATAACTAATTGATGCTATCATAAACTAAACTTGGGAAATTTTATCTAAATATTAAAATATTTATTTTATTTAGTGTTTCCTATGCATAACCCAAAATTAAAAATTTTGGGGTGTGACAATATGCTCCTAAGTGTTAGTTGACTTGAAAATACCTTTTTCACGAATGCTGCTTTGACCAAAACAAACCAAGGACTTCTGTTCAAGATACAAGGTTTGACCCTTAACAAAAGTTGTAGTTTAGTTTGAGTATAACAAACTTTATTTTTGGGGCATACTCTGAATCAACTTAGAATTAAGTGAAACAGAGGCTCGAAGATTGAACCTGTGGCAATTTTTAGACTTAGAAATATTCTATGTCCGGGAATTGTAGCAATTTGGTTGGCATATCGCGTTCCCATGTTTTTGTTAAGAACCAAGGATTGACCCAAAAATAAAAGTTGGAGTCAACTCCATGGAGAAGAGTTTAGAGAAGTTTGGCTCAAGTTTGACTTCATTTTGGTCCTCAAGTTTGAGTTTCCTTAAGTAATGTTAAGCTGCTGACACTGTCAACTTGGAGCCTAATTATCCACGAATTTGTTGCTCTAACGGCCGAACACCCTAAATAAGAGTTGGAGAGCATCAGGAGAGGAATAATTTGCTATAGCACTTGAGATCGAATCTTAATGGAATATGCCAAAACTTGGACCTAGAGTCGGACAGAAGTGTGCACGCCAGGTGTTCGGTGAATGGGCGTGTGGCCACCATGCAGGGCAGTTGCGCCCTGCCTCCATGCCGCGTGGCCCTCTGGTGTGCCTGCTGCTCGCCAGCTCGCAACTGTGCTCGAGAAAACAGAGACCTAGCACCCTCAGCTCCCTTCTGGCTCACTCGCTCTCCTCCTCCCTTGCCCTCTGCGTTGCACGCGCGTGCCAGGGCGTGCTTTGCCATGGACGCGTAGCAGAGCTCCCTTGCCACGGCTGCTTCCACAGCTCTGCCGCTCTTCGCGCTCGACTGTTAGCACCACTGCCTCCTCCTCGCTCCCCTTGGTGCCCCACTCGTGCTCGTTGGAGCCCACATTGCTGAGAGCCACCATGGCCTCTGCTCGGCCACCGCCGCACTGAACGCACGCGACCAGGCCACGATGCCCTGTCCCGCACGGGTGATGCCTAGTTGTGAGTGCTCCGTGGTCGCTCGGTGTCACGCAGTCCATCCTTGTCGGCTACCATGCCCCGCAGTGTCGCTGCCATAGCCGTCGTCACCAGTGCGCCCAACTTGCCACCGACGCCCGTGGCCAGGCCAGAGCCGGCTATGGCTAGCCGGGCGTGGGCCACGTGTAGGTGCAGCTGGCCTCCCACATGCTCCCGCACTTCTTCCCCACCTTCGACGACAACCTCACTGGCCGGCATTAGCTTAGCCCCTCTATCCTCTACTCTAAGCCACTGACACAAGCCACTGACACAACCTCACTGGCCGGGAGCGACGGCGATTCGAATCGAATTCCTATCCAGCTGGAGGGGTATTTCTAACACTCACCGCGCAGGCCCCTGCCAGGGTCGCACAAGCCACCTTTCGTACGATTCAGGAATCGCGGGTCCGAATGATGTCGCAACCCCAAGGGTGATACTCTGCCAGGTGATAGGGACTCTAACCCCTACTTGGTCTCACGCCAATGTCCCCAAGCACATTCTTTCTCTCCTCCAAGATGCAACCTACCATTCGATTCCCGGCCTGAACCATATTACTCGGCTTCGCGGTCGAAACGACTTATCCGACCAACTAAGTGTTAGACTGCGTTCAACATGACTTAAGGACGTACAACGAATCGGTCCTTAAACGACTCAGATGGGGATAGATCCACACCCAAGACCTCCATGCCTTGTTGCTTCACTATCGTCATCCCGCCCGGTCTCATTTCATTTTCTTAACACATGGTTCCATTCCACGATAGCAATATAGCCAACCGTGCCATATATGAATATCCCTACATCTCGCAGGTGACAGGAAATCACCTGACTTCTACCACTTAAAGCAGGGCTAAGCATCTACTCGATCCTAGTCTATGTAGGATTCAGGGATTCATATATCTGGACAAGGAATGATATAATGCAGCAAGGTTTTCAACCAACTCCTACCAATTAATGCAACAATAATTATAACATATACATAATTAATTGCTTTGAAGGTAGGAGGCTTATAATGCTCCAGGGCTTGCCTGGGATCCGACTCAAGTTAGAGTATGTCAGATGAATTCACTTGGCGAGCATCTCCCAATCTATCACTTGTCTGGTCCTTCTATCTTCGGGATAGATCCACCCAACACCGTCTTCGGGTTTGGCTCCAACACCACATCTTTCACGCGTTTTAGCTAGCGTACCTAAATGAAATGCAAGATGCAAGTACATGAATATAAGGAAATGCAATAGATGATGCATCACACGTTAATCAAGGCAAGTATAAGGTTATAGTAAAGACAGGTAAGCACATCACATTACTTAAGTAACCTTACACAAACAAACATGCTAAAAATAGCAAAGAAAGCAATACCAAGCATGACATAAGATTTACAAAGTCTCAGGTGTACTAGCTTAATCACCAAAGACATGAATCACACTTAGCAATACGCAAGCAAGGTAACCAAGCAATCATGTATTTTCAACAATTCTGGACATACATGCAGTAGCTGAGTAAATCAATCATATCTGAAGTTCTACAAATCCAAATGACTTGAAAGAAGACATTATGGAAAGCTTATAAAATTATATACATTTCATATAATATCATCACAACATGGTTCATAAGTTAAACAAGTCAAAATTACAAAGTTCCAGAATCTGTTCCTGACAAACAGAGAGCAAGCAATTCTGTACCCTAACTTTAAACAGCTATAACTCCTAAACCACATTGTTAAATGCCACCAAATTTTAACAGCAGCTAGATATATAAATTATCTACAACTTTTGTATAAACAAGTTTCACAACAAAGCACATTATCATGAAGAACTTTGCCAAGTTTTCAGATCTGTCCAGAAACTTCATTTGCAAGAAATAATTATTAACTTATGTTGCAAACATACAATTGGACAAAACCAACTTTACCAACCTTTCATACATGACTAATGAACACCAGAAAACATAGTGTCCAATGCTAGATAAATTCTTTTAATGCATTTTCTTAATTCATTTAGATAATTAGGTGGAATTATGACCACATAATAAAGATGCTCAATAAATTCTACCAAAATTATAGTGGCCTACAAATGCTCTCAAAAGTCTACTGTCCAAATTGCAAGCCATTTGGACATGTATATCAACCTCTATGAAAAAGACAAATAGCTATTGCAATAAATCATGTGAGAGCAAGATACACTAATAACTCACTCATACAGCACCCAAAATTCATGAAATTATTACCACGCATCAAACATCACATGACTAGCATGACACAAAAATTTCACTTCATTTCGATCTCTAAATTTGCAGTTATGAAAATAACAAATACATCTAGCAATGAAAACCTAGATGCAAAGATCTATTTTTAGAACTAAAACTTTAAACTAAAACATTACATATTATAGATCCACTGCATAGATAATTTCACAAGGATTCCAAAAAGTCCTCATTTGCTATTTTATGATTTTTCTACTAATTACTACACACTTTCAAAGTTTGGCATAATTTTCTAGAAAAGAAAACCAGAAAAACGAAAAAGGAAAAACAACTTTGCAATGGAGTCCCTACAGTTCTTCCAAATCAACCCGCGGTACAAAGTCACTATTCATATGCGTCAGTGGTGTGCAGATAGGCCCCTCCCTTTAGTCGAATTGCCGCGCGAGGTCCCTGACGTGAATCAAAACAGAGGAGGCGCTGGAGGTCGTTGGTGGCTCGCTGATGTTGGCCGGAGATGGCTCGTTGTCGGCGGCTGATGAGCGGAGGAGAATCCCCATCACCCGGCGCACTCACTGGTACCCGTAGCTTGTCACGAGATGGTTCGAGGTGGCCCAGCCACGTGCGCCGGCGGCCATGCTTGGGGCATCTCCGGCGGCAGGGGGCTCCAGGGTCCGAGGCAGCCGACGAATGGGCGCGGGAGGTGCAGCGCGATGCGGAGAAGATGATGCTGTGCATGGCTGATGACGAGGAGGTGCGGAGGTGAGGAACGCGGTGGCGGCTCGGAGCTTGGTCATGGCGGCCATGGCCACGGCGTGCACGGTGGTCGTGCTCTACGACGGCGATGAGAGGCCGGGGATGGTTGCGGTGGTTGCGGCAGTGAGAGGTGAAGGTGGTGGTGTGCTTCACTCAGCATTTGACCAAACAAATTCGTGAGAACGTCCGCACAGCCGCGAGCTCGGGAGCTCGGCCATGGCGTCGTCCGCGACCGCGAGCCTAGAGCGGAGCAGAGTGTGATAGGAGGGAGCGATAGGGAGTGGAGAGGATGGGGAGGAGCTCGGACATCTGTGCTGGAAGAGGCCGGGGCGCTAGGATGCGCGGCAGCAAGGCCAGGCGCGGCTCGCGCATGGTGGACACGTTCGGAAGCACGTGTCGCACGTTGAGTATTTCCATCGAACAGCTGGCAGGTGCCGAAGTGGGTTGGTTGGGACGCCGATTTGGGCCATTTCTGGGCTGATCTGGGTCTTGGACCTAAAACCAAAGTTGAAGCCCATGAACAGCTCTACACTTTTCATTTAAAGCACAAGGTCATTAGTGTCCTGGTTTAGGAGATAATTAGCATCTAAGTTGGCAATGTCAACACATTACTAACCAAGAAGGAAACTCAAATTTGCTGATCAAAATGAGGTCAATCTTAAGCCAACTTTTTGCATGCTCTTCTACACTATGTACACTCCAACTTTTATATTGGGACCATGTGAAGTTGTTTAACAAAATCTCGAGAACGCGGCATGTCAACATGTCAAGGTCAAATAGTGATAAAAACAACTTTTTGCTGTTTTGGAAACTCTTATAGAAGGTCCAACTAAGCTCCATTTTGAGTGACACTTGATCCATTGTTTCCATCATGAAAAGTACTACAACTCATATTAAGGAACCTAATTGAGCTACCATATGAAATTGGAAGATAAAATGTCACGAACATGTTGACTTGATGCTGCCGATTAGGGACTTAGAATATGCTAAGTGTTGGGAAACAGCCCTAAATCTGACTTGTGGGCACTTTTTGAGCATGTTCCACACATTTTCATGGCTTGACTCTTAAACATAGTTTGTTCCTTATAAAATTCTCTACAACTTTGTCAAAGGGTGCACAGTCATGCAAAGCTCCTAGGTCACACTTTTGAAACGGTCAAACAAAAGTGTTCCTGGGTCCATACATGGTCAACCATCACTTAGAAGCACATTTAGGCAAAATGATCAACACGAACATTGTTCCATTAAGTGTCCTAAGTGTGTTGCACATATTGCATTGTATGTTGCACAAACACTAGTTCCCATGGGATGTAAGGCAGGTTTTAGTTATAATCCAAACAAGCATATAACTTATCATTTCATGTGACTTTTTGATTCCAAACTTTATAAAACTTTTCCAGGGGTCCCTATAGATAGGTACTAAGGTGAGACACATGAAGATATTGCAATAACACCATCCAAGCATATATCTTGAAAATGGCCTATATGCAAAGCAAGAGTGCAACATTCAAGTTTAGATTAGGCTCATCTCCGTAGGTTGACCTTGACATCGTCATCTCCACTTAATCTATCATGTTTGAGCTCAAACCCACTGTTTAGTTAGTGATAAACACCTGGGGTGTTACAGCCCTCCCCCCTTAAAAGAATCGCGTCCCGAGATTCGGAATGGAAGACCTTTTAAGGAAGAGAGGCACGTTATCTAGTTCTCAACATCTGCTATAGCATTCAGCTACAAAGCTTCAACATCGGGGAACAATTTGGTTAAAGGCACTTTCTGATACTTACTCTTTATGGTAAAATTTGTCTGAAGAATTTCCTTCATTGACTTCCATGAAGCATTGTTACTTTGGGAGGAATCCAAGATAGCACGTACTGCATTCTCAGTGTACGGAGATCATTTGGTCCATGAGTGAACCACTCACAAGTATCTGACTTTCTAATGAGCACAACATAGGCCATATGAACTTGACACTAGACCGAAATATTTAGAAGTATACTCATTGAAATGGCTCTATGTTCACACAGTTGTGAAAAGCAGTTCTCTACCAAAATGGCTTGAGCACAATCTTCCAAAAGGGTGAGATCATAGACGACAAACATTCTCTGAGGTTATAGGATACTGACTAACCAATAGACAGGGTCTATGTTGGTCGTAAATGTTCAATCATTCATATATCAACTAATGGAAAACTACTTACTATTCCATGCGTGCAGGTCTCTTCCTCTGATGACAACACTGTATTTATCTGAGTTTGTCGAGGGGTTAGTGAATGTGATAGTGTTGGGCAATCTTAACGTCATTACCAAAAGTAGACTTAGTTTTCTAATTCTGATAACGGCGCCAAAAATGCCGAACCTATCCCTCATGCCACTTAAGCCAAGTTGTCATCCCCAGCATGACATGAGAGACGCGGTATTGAAATATGCAACTGCTCTTCTAAATAAATAATAAATAAGATCTGCAAGCGCACAGATTAATACCGATGTAGCATTTTAACCGGGAAGTATTTCAGGTATCGTTATTTATATTTTTACCACTGGGAAGGGATTACTAACATCAATGTTGATTATGGAATGGAATATAGGAATGAGTATCAATCATTGCATGTATAAGTGAGAGCATTCATCTATCTCTTGCATACAGGGGTAAGTGTCACATAAAATATAGATAAAGTATGAATGGTGACAAAGATAATTAATCTGATCAGCTAGCCACATATAATAATGATAAGCACCTCAACAGATATTCTAGCAAGTCATTAGCATGGTATTAGGACGAACTACAAGGATATTTCCTAAGTTATTCTTAACTATAAAGTCTAGCATATCATAGTTAGTGCAAGTACACTTGGCAATCATTGCGAAAAAGGACTACGCCCATGCATAGTGATATTATCAAGGAAGATGAGAAACATAGCAATCACTCCCCCGTAATAATGTTGCTCTGCCTGCCTTACACACGGGAGGGGGACTATATAAGAACCAACGAAGCTGTCACCATCGCGGACCACCCCACGATCCGGCATATAAGGTGCAATCGCAGATAAATATGGTCTAAGCACCACGCCTACACAATATTTATCATTTACCCATGGATCCGATGGATAAACGCTATACGATCCTAAACATGTATATAATTCCAATCTAACTAAGCCAAGCGTATAACTACGATAAACTAAGAACAATATAATCGCAAACATAAACAAGTAGAGCATAGTCATAATCAATATGTTGAAATAGAACAAAGTTGTATTCATAATATTGAAGAACAAAGATGAACAATGAAGAACAGTAAAGGAATTACCAAGAATCCTCTTGACAGATCCGGAAACCAATCGAAGATTGACTCCTTCTAGTTCTAATCCTATATAGCTATGCTATACTAGAGATCTAGTTGATGTGGTGGCTCTAGGGCTTGATCAGAGACTCTCCTCCTGAGATTAGGGTTTGAAGAATTGAGAATGAGGGAGTGCCTCCTCCAGGGGCCAGGGGTCCTACTTATATAGCCCCCTCAAGTGAACGTGGGCAGTCGGATCAAACCGACATTAATCGCACGATTTTCCTTGATCCCTTAGGTCGGTGGAGCATAATCCACGAGACGGAGCCTGATTGGCTCTCAGGCCAGGGCGGGCGCCCTAGGGAGCAGGGCGGGCGCCCTGCCTCCGGGCCCGTTCGGCCTCCCGTTCGATCTCGTGGCTTCTGGAGTCTTCTAGATGATAGAAAATCGGTGAACACGTTATTATCTCTATGTAAACCCGACATGTGGGCCTTTCCTCCGTATTTTCTGATAACCCCCTGCAGAAACAGACAAACACCAAAACTCGTGGAATTCTGTCAGATAAAACCCTAAGTCTAGGTGTTGGTTGCATTTGGATCCTTTTCTTTATTTATTTGATAACTATATTTGGTACTTAAGGACCGTCAACAAACTTCCCCAAGCTTACCTCTTGCTCGTCCCTGAGCAAGGATAGACTCATTATGGATCAGAAGTTGCTGCAACGCCTTTGAACGTTGACGGTACATATGCTTTCAAATAAGGTCTCATCCCTGAGTTAGAGTAAACTGTCAAGACTTAAAACTTACTCATTTTACCTTTCACCATGGGGCTTGCAACCGTCATCTGCATCTTGAGTGGTTAAAAGATAGAACGGTCTAGTCAAACGCCATGTCTCTTATTCTTGATCAGCTATAGCTCTGGAGTTTTTGCAAATTTTTCAAATAAAACTCAGAGATTCCTTGTATGACTTTCTCGGGTCTCTCTTTTGTGGTATTTCTGGATCCTTACCAAGGCAGTAATGGTATATGCCTTCTCTCTCAAAGTATGTGGTATTTATGGTATAAGGCGTAGTGACATTGCCTTCTCTCTCACCCTACTCTAATAAGGCTTTGATATCTGGAGCTCATAGGTGGGAGATACAGTATACATACTCATAGAACATTTATTGCATAGTCAAACCATGGATCCAGAGAAACAAGTCAATAAGTCAAATCAAGATGTGCATGTGTGGTGAATGAGTGGTGTATGGTGATAATAAAAGTCTAATGCTCTTTTTGAGGGAATACATACCTTTCTTGCTTTTTAAAACTTTTGAGGGGAATGAGATGCTCTATTTTTTTCTCTTTTTTTTCCTCTCAGGTGGGTATCTTGTACCCCTAATTCTACTGTCGGACACTTGTCCATTTTTACCTCTCGTCTCACTTTTTCTTTCTTCGAGGTTCCGAGCACTTGCTCCTTTTTATTTCCTCGTATTTATATATATATATATATTTTAGAGCAATCTCCCTCTTTTGAAAATATAGCAAGTGGTAGTAGAAATGACTTGAGCATTAACTTCACAGGGAATAACAGGAATGGGATGATGTTTTTGGCTATTCTCTCCCGGGTCAGGAGTAGAATAATTTTGGGTGAATCTGGAGATGGAAATGAGTGGATATATGTGGATGCGTACTTCCGGAGTAGAAGCAGCATGTATGAGTGAACGTGCAAGTGAATCTTGATTTTAACCACATGACAAGTTCCTAAGGGTCTACACAGCTTGACCACACTCAATGCCCATAAGCAGTAAGTAGTAAAAGTGCGGCTCTTAATCTAACAAGCATGTATATATGGCTATGGTAGGAATTTAAACTCTCATCATACAGGAACTCATCATGCAATATTTTAAAGATTTTCAAAGATAAAATTCTCCAGAATTCTAGCATCTCTAGGAACAGATAAACAGCAGCTCAACCTTCCCATATCATATCCGCTAACAACTTAGACTTCAGATCAAGTTCTCTTCCCACTAGTTCAGGTTTAGAGCCAGTTTTAAATTATAACAGTTATGTCTAAACTAGAGAGAGAACAAATTTGAAAATTAGGCAGAGCAACTATTCATCATATCCATGCTAGAGTTTTATTTTCAAGATTCAGTTCAGCATAGCTACTTTATTTATTTATTAAACTAAGCAAATATATATAAACACAAAATATTTATTTGGGTTTTCATGATTATGCATCTTTTTATTTTAATAAAGCATAGGTATAAATGTAGATAAAAATACTTATCGGGATAAATGGGGGTGCTCTCCCCCAAGCTGGATCTTGACGTAATTTCTTCTGATGTAGCTAGCAGGTGCAGAGGTGTATTTGAATGTCGGCAGCACCCTGACAACGATTAGGATATCCTCCATCTGCTAGTCTTCCTGAATTCTGTGGAGCTCAAATAGACAACAAAGCTTCGTGGAACTTGATTAAGCGTTCGCATAAATATCTAGCCTTTATCATGTTTGAGCTTCCTTGATAAATGTCACTCTCTATTTTTATTTTCATTTTTATAGAACAGAAAAAATATATTATTATTTTTTTATGCCACCACAGTGAATGTACTTATGGGTTTTATGCCACTCGCATACTCACATGGGGCTTACTGTTTTCAACATTTTTTTAGACAGAATGAACATGATTAACTGAGCAATAATTAAAGGGAAAATGATAACTACCAAGTTTACCTCTTGGCACGGCGTTCGGTGTTTTTAAGTCCTCCGAACAGGACTTCTTTTCTTCTTAGTTGTCCTGGGATTTGGGTGGCGTAGACGGTGGTTCCGGCAGCGCCTCCTCTTCTTGTGTAACTGTCTTCACTTTCCATACCCGACTTGGTGCTTCGGTCTCCTGTTGTGTATCCTCGGGCCTTATGACCTCTCCTTCATAGTCTGCCCATACGTCCTTGATGGTTTGCCTCCTTTGGTTATGGTTACGTCGCCTTCTTCTTGTCCTGACCTGCTTAGAATCTTCAACTATATAGTTAGGGTCATTAAAGTAGCGGCGTACCTTCTCAGAGGGGAAATGCATATGGACTTCTCCGGTTCCAATGTAGATGATTGCTTTGACGGTGCCTAGGAACGGTCTTCCTAGGATGATGGGTGGATCGTACTCGTCGTCTCCCATGTCAATGACCTGAAAGTCTGTATGGACAAAATGATCGTTAATTTTAACAGGGACATCGGTTACTATACCTTTGACCTTTCGGGAAGTCTGATCTGCCATCTGGAGCTGAGTGTATGTTGGTTTTAAGGGCATGGTCCCGTACAAGAGCTGATAGGTGACTGTGGCCATTATGTTAATGCCTGATCCAGTGTCGCAGAGCGCCTTCTGAAAGGAGTATCCATTGATTGAGCACTCAATGCTTGGCATACCTGGGTCGTCCTTCTTGTTCAGGAAGGGCGACTTGAGTCGACCATCTTGACCTCCTTGAACTGCAGTGACCATCTTAGATGATTCGGTCCATCCTTGGTTGTTCTTGTTCTGCTTGTTCCTCCTGTTGGTCCTCTTCCTTGGTTCATGTTGGGGTTGCTCTGGGATTTGTGTAATCTTGTTCTTGAAGGAAAACGTCTCCTTCCTCCCCTTGATGTTGAAGTTGATCTTCGCAGCGCTGGCGTAGATGACAGCTCCCGAGGTGTTCAGGAATGGCCTTCCCAGAATAATTGGCGACCTCTCATCGGACCCGGTCTCTATCACCACGAAGTCAGCTGGAGCATACGAGGTACCAACTCGGACACACATGTTCTTTAATATTCCTTTAGGAAAGCTTAGTGTCCGATCTGCAAGCTGCAAACACATAGTTGTTTCTGATAAAGGATATGTAAAGAATTTTTCATAGAGTACCCTGGGCATAATGTTGACGCTGGAGCCAAAGTCACAGAGTGCTTCTGGGAAGTCCACCATGCCGATGGAGATCGGGATGACGGGGCGTCCTGGATCGCCTCTCTTGACTGGCAGAAGGTCATTATGTACTCCGACAGCGGGATTACTCCAATAGTTACTTGCATCAAACATGTCTACAAGATTTACAGATTCTAATCCTTCCGGTTGTGATGGTATACCGGGGTTAGTAGCAGGAACAACAGCAGCTATTTGATTTAACTGAGATTCAATCATTTTATTAAAGCTAATTTGGTTTTTGATGGCAGTAGAGAAATTATCTATTCTATTATTTATGTTTTCTAGTATTTTATCATTGGATGCCAATTTCTTAGACAAGTTATCCATTAGCTTTCCTTGATTAGACACTAACTCTCTCAGGGGTGGAAAATTATGATTGTTGTTGTAAGAGTTATTACCTTGATAATTACCTGAGTAATTACCTGAGTAGTTAGGCCTCTGTTGATTCCAACCTTGATTTTGTTGAGGACGGTTGTAGTTGTTGTTGTTGTTGATGTACCTTGCATCCTCAAGCATCTCAGGGCAGTGATTGCCTGAGTGTCCAGTATCTCCACATTCCTCACAAGTCATGTGAGAGTCGTAGACGTTCATGACTTCTCTTTTGTCTCTAGCTTTGTCATCGAGCTTTTTCATGAGTAGGTCTAACTTTGCAGACAACATGTCTACCTCCTTGAGCTGGTGCATACCTCCACCCTTCTTGCGTGTTTGGATCCTCTCTTCGTTCCAACCTTGGTTGGACGCCATCTTCTCCACAAGGGCTGTAGCTTGTGGTATGGTGAGTGATAGAAATGCGCCTCCAGCTGCAGCATCCATGGTCTCACGAGCACTAGTGATGAGCCCATGATAGAAAGTCTGCATAAGTAGCCAGCTCTCCATTCCATGATGGGGACATTCTAGGATGTAATCTTGAAAGCGCTCCCATGCTTCTGGAACGGATTCATCATGTTGTTGCTGAAAACTTATAATCTTCCCACGGAGAGCATTGGTCTTGCCCATGGGAAAGAACTTAGCCAGAAAGTTCGTAGAGCAGAGTGCCCACGTAGTGTTCTTATCCTTCGTCGCGTAGAACCACTGCTTCGCTCTCCCCAATAGTGAGAATGGGAAAAGGCGAAGTAGTATGGCGTCTCTGGGAACATCTAATATAGTGAATGTGCTGCAAATCTCCAGGAAGTGTTGGAGATGAGCACTTGCATCTTCGTGCGGCTTCCCACAAAACTGGTTGGCTTGTACCATGTTGATGAGCCCTGGCTTGAGCTCAAAGTTCTTGTCGATGGCCGCGGCAGGTCCAGTGCGGATGTTGTCCGTAGTGGGAGCTGAGAACTCGCGGATCGTCTTGTTCGCCATGGCTGCGAACTCTGTTGACAAATTCCGGATGAAACTTCGGCGGTCTTCTAAATTGGATGAAGTGTTGCGTCGAAGTGTTGACTTCTTGAGCTTGGCTCTTGCCCCTCTGATTAATGCTTCGGGATTGTCAACAAAATTTTCTGGAAGATGTCCTCTATTCATACATCACCCTGCAAAACAATAAGAATGGAAAAATACAGGGGTAAATCTGTATGGGAGAATTGATGATCTCAATCACTTAATGATGCAAATGATGACTCAAATTCCGTATTCATTCCTTGTTAGTAAATCAACCTTCCCCGGAAACGGCACCAAAAATGCTTGTTGGGCATTCTTAACGTCATTACCAAAAGTAGACTTAGTTTTCTAATTCTGATAACGGCGCCAAAAATGCCGAACCTATCCCTCATGCCACTTAAGCCAAGTTGTCATCCCCAGCATGACATGAGAGACGTGGTATTGAAATATGCAACTGCTCTTCTAAATAAATAATAAATAAGATCTGCAAGCGCACAGATTAATACCGATGTAGCATTTTAACCGAGAAGTATTCCAGGTATCGTTATTTATATTTTTACCATTGGGAAGGGATTACTAACATCAATGTTGATTATGGAATGGAATATAGGAATGAGTATCAATCATTGCATGTATAAGTGAGAGCATTCATCTATCTCTTGCATACAGGGGTAAGTGTCACATAAAATATAGATAAAGTATGAATGGTGACAAAGATAATTAATCTGATCAGCTAGCCACATATAATAATGATAAGCACCTCAACAGATATTCTAGCAAGTCATTAGCATGGTATTAGGACGAACTACAAGGATATTTCCTAAGTTATTCTTAACTATAAAGTCTAGTATATCATAGTTAGTGCAAGTACACTTGGCAATCATTGCGAAAAAGGACTACGCCCATGCATAGTGATATTATCAAGGAAGATGAGAAACATAGCAATCACTCCCCCATAATAATGTTGCTCTGCCTGCCTTACACACGGGAGGGGGACTATATAAGAACCAACGAAGCTGTCACCATCGCGGACCACCCCACGATCCGGCATATAAGGTGCAATCGCAGATAAATATGGTCTAAGCACCACGCCTACACAATATTTATCATTTACCCATCGATCCGATGGATAAACGCTATACGATCCTAAACATGTATATAATTTCAATCTAACTAAGCCAAGCGTATAACTACGATAAACTAAGAACAATATAATCGCAAACATAAACAAGTAGAGCATAGTCATAATCAATATATTGAAATAGAACAAAGTTGTATTCATAATATTGAAGAACAAAGATGAACAATGAAGAACAGTAAAGGAATTACCAAGAATCCTCTTGACAGATCCGGAAACCAATCGAAGATTGACTCCTAGTTCTAATCCTATGTAGCTATGCTATACTAGAGATCTAGTTGATGTGGTGGCTCTAGGGCTTGATCAGAGACTCTCCTCCTGAGATTAGGGTTTGAAGAATTGAGAATGAGGGAGTGCCTCCTCCAGGGGCCAGGGGTCCTGCTTATATAGCCCCCTCAAGTGAACGTGGGCCGTCGGATCAAACCGATATTAATCGCACGATTTTCCTTGATCCCTTAGGTCGGTGGAGCATAATCCGCGAGACGGAGCCTGATTGGCTCTCAGGCCAGGGCGGGTGCCCTAGGGAGCAGGGCGGGCGCCCTGCCTCCGGGCCCGTTCGGCCTCCCGTTCGATCTCGTGGCTTCTGGAGTCTTCTAGATGATAGAAGATCGGTGAACACGTTATTATCTCTATGTAAACCCGACGTGTGGGCCTTTCCTCCGTATTTTCTGATAACCCCCTGCAGAAACAGACAAACACCAAAACTCGTGGAATTCTATCAGATAAAACCCTAAGTCTAGGTGTTGGTTGCATTTGGATCCTTTTCTTTATTTATTTGATAACTATATTTGGTACTTAAGGACCGTCAACTCTAGCTGACTCTGTCGGCTTCGTATATCTGTCAAATGTTACCTAAGAAGATTCTCTTATCCAATGGCAGCAGTTATCTGGGTTGAATCAGATGCAACCACTTGGGTAAAAACACTTTAAGATACCAAAGACCAGTGAGTATTATCAATTATTGCCAAATAAGGATATAGCGAGGTCTGGCAGACAACAAAAATTGCAAGTATTTACCAACTTCGGTAATTAGCTCACTACCGAGCAAATTTCCCTTCGTGAGGCAGTTGCACAATAAGTTGAGTTTGACTTGCAACGTAGTGAAACTAGCTTTGTTAGGCTAACTTTTCACCGTGAGGCTTCCTCTTTAGGATCAAATAGCAGCTCTAAGCTGGGAAATCTGTTGTTTGGCACTTTTCAATTTGCTTTTGATATGCGATGGTATACATTGATTTGCAGAAACCAAGGTTGCTCGTACATTATTGATACGAAAACGCAAAAGCAATGAAAGAGTGTGAACTAGTATCTTTGGGACCTCAAAAGGGCCATCCAGTAGCAGATCTCGACCATTAATTTATATACCAATCCGATAATGCACACGCTTTGAACTTGTGGGTTACTTTTTGCAAGGCAACATGCATACTCTGCCTGGAGGACATGTACGAGAATAAGGAACCGTTTAGGAATATTCCTCAATACTGCATCCAATAGTGTTCTGAACAACACCATTTGTGGCACCTAAGGGCACAAGGATGTTGATCGAAACTAGGGCATGCATTTCTCTAATTCTTCACCACAGCTGATTGAACACCTTGTACTATCTGTGTGATTGTCCAAGACGGAATGGACTTGATCACAATGGCTCTAGAAGATAGAATATCACTCAAGTTGTTGGCTAGTTGATTAACTTCTTGTTGGTCATTGCTCTGTAAGACATAGCCTTCGTAGTTACCAAAGAGTCGTTACCTAGCTAGAGATTAACCTTCCTATTGGTAACTAATCAGTTGTCTCTCAACACTAAAAAGTTCCAAATCTTCACTCTTGATCACAATAATTGTGGTTGATACAAAGCAGATGGTTGCCATCGAAGTCAGCAGATAAGGAGTCATATCTGAGATGGTTGATTTCGACAGTATAGCCACTATGCATACAAAGGTTAAAATTTGCATAATGTGACGATCGGGTCTTATCCAACGGATGACTTGTCCAACATTAAGTGTTGGGTGTCCTTTTTATCCAACAGAGATGAGATACGTTGCTCACTAGATTGACGTTCGTCAATACGGGGATAACTACGTAGAGTCACTTGTCTACCACCTATTGCTGTCTGTAAATGTTTATGTCGGTGACCTGTTCTTCAAAGATTTTCTCTTAGCAACTTCAGAAGGAAGCTCTACTACTTTTGGTCCAATATAAGGGTCTTTTGATAAGATATGGGAAAACAACCAAGGAAGAAGGTCACGTGAAAATCACATCAGTGTTGTTCTGCAATGGATTATGATTAAAAACCATGATACCAGCGCGTGCCGAGCAGCACAACCTTGTGTGTGCACCCACAGGAGTCTCTCGGTTTCGTCGCGGCACCATTAGTTGCTACTCATAACACCATTACCGAACATACACCCGATGAGGAGTTTCAAATGGCACAGATTGGGTTGTCTGAACAAGCACCATACCAAAGAGGGATAGCAAGTAAAGGTAGTTACAAGGTTTAGAATCAACAAGGAGGCATCCATAGATCAAAACACAGCACAAGAGAACATCACACACTTGCCAAAGATAACTGAGCAAGAGACTCTTGCTTAAATTCTACGTACAACTTGCGTCCACCAAGGGGAGTACCAGATAAAAGATTAACAGGAGATTCAATCATGTTGAGCAACAACATGAGATCAAGACTGATGAACATTCCAAGACTTGGAAAGGTTGGGGATGGATTAAGCAAACTTCAAGGGCGAAAACCGATATGTCAATCAGAGATTGAGTCGATAAGGTATATGCACGAATTTGTAAGCAAACGATTTTGAGGTCACAGCAAAAAGACGTTTCGTCGCACTAGCTAACCTTTGGGAGAGGCAACCGGAAGGTCCAACATAGATTTGGGTACAGTCTCCACAACTGGCAACGTATGAACCATGATCAAAGGCTAGCGTTGATAAAAGTTAACTTGGTTGGTCAGTCGATAAGGGTCTTCACAAAAATAGTTGCAAAACGCCCATGGCTTATGCAAACATATAGGAGAACGAAACTTTGGGTTTTTGATCAAGCAAAGGCATGGATACAAACATTCAAGGACTAACCACCAAGTCTACAGGCTCAGGCTCCTAAGAGAGAAAACCTAATTGAAGACAACAACCATATACTTACATAACGTGAACATTATTCTAGGATAAAGCTATGTGACCCTCGTATGCTTACCGAGGACAAACGAGGTGACAACTAGGGCACTACCTAGATAACAAGCATACATACAACATTACAGTCAAGCAGACATTGGAGAAAATTCAAACAATGGGCTTAAGCAACCCATACAAAGCACAAGGCTCTCCTAAAATAAGCTTTTATCTCAAGCATGAACTAACTACAAGTTTAGCTCAAAACAAACGCTAGCTAATGTGGCTAACTTAGCATGTGCACAGAATCTGGACAGCAACGCAGTAGTTACTTGCTTCAACCATAACTGAGGTTATAGACACCCCACAAAGGTGATCCTAGACTTTCTAGAAAGCTTAGGAAGATGACTACACTTTAGTTATTCATACCAAAAGCAAATTCATAGATTAACATGACCAAAATTGCTAATGTTTCAGATTTGTACCAATATGGACAGAAAACTGACAAGAACTTCAAAAGTGCATAACTAGAGTTCTAGAGACACAAAAAGGCTGAGCCTTAACTTTATGTAAAGATTATTAATTTTTCTATAACTTTCTTATTATCATATTAAGATGATTCTATATCTAACAAGGCCAAACAAGACAAAGAAGACATCTCTGCCCAGATTTGGACAGATTCTGTCATTCCACTTTATAAGCTTATAACTAGAGATTTATACCACCACAATTAGTGCTATAGGAAATTTTGGAAAGCTTAGAAAAAGTACTACACTTCTTCTATTACCTGCAAGACATGATTCTTTATGCACATAGGTCAAACAAACCAAACATTCAGATCTATTCAGAGCATAAGCAAAACCTGACAATAAACTTGTAAAATTCATAACTCTCAAAGCATAAGACCTAGGGTCATAAAATTTTAGTACAAGCTAGATAATTAAGTTTGCTACAACTTTGGTATTCTCTATAACTACAAAAAACACCATTTTGAGGACGAAAGCATCACTACAACAGAAACCATTCTAGCCGTTAACGTCTAACAAGCAAAACAAAGCTTGCCTTTGCTCTACTTAACAAGCGAGCGTACAAACATGTTATTCTAGTAGCTCTAAATTTTGTTACCTTAGACCAACATAAATTTAATTCATTCATGAGAATCCATAATTACTTAAGTGAGGTCTAAGGCATTGGCAAACGCTTGGGTGAACAACATATCCATCACTTTGCTAAGCTAGAAGATAACTCTAAGTTCAAGCATGTAGCCACACTTATTTCTAGTAAGGCTAAGCACACATTTTTCTCAAGCATTTCCTATTCAAGCAACATGGAATAAGGCATTCTTATTTAGCTTCACTCAAGAAAGATAGTGTAACACATTGATCACAAGTTACACACTATAGAACAAGGGTGAGAGGATCATAACTATGCATAAGGCAACAATCATGAAGATGCATGCTTCGTCCTATTCGTCCTCACAAGACTGCCAACCTAAGGTGGCGATCACGTTCTATGTCGGTGGCATAACACGCACTTTCTTGATATATAGCTAGTCGACAGCTACATTCGACTTACGCATTCGTGGTTAGCGTACCTGTAGAAAGGTTTCATTGCAGCCCAACATTTTCCCAATATAGCACACAATGAAAGCAGAAAGTAAAATTCTAAGTACTCCCATGTACATATACCCCCGTATATATACATGTAGCACCAAAACTACCTGAATCTTTCGATCACCCACAATTAAGTACCTTCATATATACATGTGTGTAACATGTAAATAATCCAGTAACCAAAACTAGCTCTCCCCTAGACCGCAGTTTGTACGGTCATGCTCTCACAACTCACACTTACCTGAGCGTAGGTGCGATGTTGCATAAAAGTAAACTAGCGACATATATGACTATCTCATATATGAAGGCTACCACCAATCTAACACACCAGGTAGCATAGTGTGGGAGAGTCATCACACATACATACCTTGGCCTGGGCGTAGATGCATAAATGAAAAACCCCCCAAGTTAGTACTTATATAAGCCACCTAATAATCCTTATATATGCATAAGGAAATTGACCACTGGCATACTTAGGTTTAAAATTCAGATTTCACAAACCTATATATAACTATAAGTTGATAAAACTGATTTTATAAAACAAAACCTTTGTTTTAAATACACATACGACAAGTTTAATGTTGAATCTTGCTCTGATACCAGCTGTAACGGAACCGTCCAAATTATAAGAGCACAAGTACAAAAACAATCACCGAAGTGATCAAATTCTCGCACTTGAGCCCATATAGCTCCGGTAGTCCAGTGAAATCATGAGGGATTTCAAACCAACCAACATACAAGCCAAGATCGTAGTGATTCAACATAACAAGTCACATGTTACAACCATTTCACAAGTAATTCAATATACATCGGAGTTCAACATAGTTATTACAACTTAAATTAAAAAGTAGCGGAAGTAAAGTAATTTGAAACTAACAACACCCTTATTTCAAATACATGCCAGTACCAAGGTCGACTTCCAACAAAAGCATTAGAGAGAAGGTAACTCAGAAGGATCATGCCCGTGATCACACTCCGCCTCTACGGCAGGAGCCAACCAACTTTTGCAGTCGTTATGATACATCACAACCTGCAACAAGTGGGGATAAAACCCTGAGTACAAGAAGGTACTCAACTAGACTTACCCGTCATAAACCATAAATAAAGTGACACCAAGGATCATGGAAGGCTGATATGAAGTGGGCTAGCTTGACAATATTTTGCATAAAAGCTTAATATGGATGAGTAATCATTAATGCTTAAGCATCAAGTTAATTATCATTAACCTGACCTCTATATTAGAACCTGTACTAGAGCACTCACTTTATTAGGAGCAAACAATATTAACCATAGCAGGTATAAATTGAGGCAACCTTTCCATCGTTATCCAATTAACCATCCGTTCAATTTAATGGAATCTACGTTGCCGCTGCTCAAGTCAAGTGCTCACTAACCGGGAGCGACGGTGATTCGAATCGAATTCCTATCCAGCTGGAGGGGTATTTCTAACACTCACCGCGCAGGCCCCTACCAGGGTCGCACAAGCCACCTTTCGTACGATTCAGGAATCACGGGTCCGAATGATGTCGCAACCCCAAGGGTGATACTCTGCCAGGTGATAGGGACTCTAACCCCCCTTGGTCTCACGCCAATGTCCCCAAGCACATCCTTTCTCTCCTCCAAGATGCAACCTACCATTCGATTCCCGGCCTGAACCATATTACTTGGCTTCGCGGTCGGAACGACTTATCCGGCCAACTAAGTGTTAGACTACGTTCAACATGACTCAAGGACGTACAGCGAATCGGTCCTTAAACGACTCAGACGGGGATAGATCCACACCCAAGACCTCCATGCCTTGTTGCTTCACTATCGTCATCCCGCCCGGTCTCATTTCATTTTATTAACACATGGTTCCATTCTACGATAGCAATATAGCCAACCGTGCCATATATGAATATCCCTACATCTCGCAGGTGACAGGAAATCACCTGACTTCTACCGCTTAAAGCAGGGCTAAGCATCTACTCGATCCTAGTCTATGTAGGATTCAGGGATTCATATATCTGGACAAGGAATGATATAATGCATCAAGGTTTTCAACCAACTCCTACCACTTAATGCAACAATACTTATAACATATATATAATTAATTGCTTTGAAGGTAGGAGGCTTATAATGGTCCGGGGTTTTCCTGGGATCCGACTCAAGTTAGAGTATGTCAGATGAATTCACTTGGCGAGCATCTCCCAATCTATCACTTGTCCGGTCCTTCTATCTTCGGGATAGATCCACCCAACACCGTCTTCGGGTTTGGCTCCAACACCACATCTTTCACGTGTTTTAGCTAGCGTACCTAAATGAAATGCAAGATGCAAGTACATGAATACAAGGAAATGCAATAGATGATGCATCACACGTTAATCAAGGCAAGTATAAGGTTATAGTAAAGACACGTAAGCACATCACATTACTTAAGTAACCTTACACAAACAAACATGCTAAAAATAGCAAAGAAAGCAATACCAAGCATGACATAAGATTTACAAAGTCTCAGGTGTACTAGCTTAATCACCAAAGACATGAATCACACTTAGCAATACGCAAGCAAGGTAACCAAGCAATCATGTATTTTCAACAATTCTGGACATACATGCAGTAGCTGAGTAAATCAATCATATCTGAAGTTCTACAAATCCAAATGACTTGCAAGAAGACATTATGGAAAGCTTATAAAATTATATACATTTCATATAATATCATCACAACATGGTTCATAAGTTAAACAAGTCAAAATTACAAAGTTCCAGAATCTGTTCCTGACAAACAGAGAGCAAGCAATTCTGTACCCTAACTTTAAACAGCTATAACTCCTAAACCACATTGTTAAATGCCACCAAATTTTAACAGCAGCTAGATATATAAATTATCTACAACTTTTGTATAAACAAGTTTCACAACAAAGCACATTATCATGAAGAACTTTGCCAAGTTTTCAGATCTGTCCAGAAACTTCATTTGCAAGAAATAATTATTAACTTATGTTGCAAACATACAATTGGACAAAACCAACGTTGCCAACATTTCATACATGACTAATGAACACCAGAAAACATAGTGTCCAATGCTAGATAAATTCTTTTAATGCATTTTCTTAATTCATTTAGATAATTAGGTGGAATTATGACCACATAATAAAGATGCTCAATAAATTCTACCAAAATTACAGTGGCCTACAAATGCTCTCAAAAGTCTACTGTCCAAATTGCAATCCATTTGGACATGTATATCAACCTCTATGAAAAAGACAAATGGCTATTGCAATAAATCATGTGAGAGCAAGATACACTAATAACTCACTCATACAGCACCCAAAATTCATGAAATTATTACCACGCATCAAACATCACATGACTAGCATGACACAAAAAATTCACTTCATTTCGATCTCTAAATTTGCAGTTATGAAAATAACAAATACAACTAGCAATGAAAACCTAGATGCAAAGATCTATTTTTAGAACTAAAACTTTAAACTAAAACATTACATATTATAGATCCACTGCATAGATAATTTCACAAGGATTCCAAAAAGTCCTCATTTGCTATTTTATGATTTTTCTACTAATTACTACACACTTTCAAAGTTTGGCATAATTTTCTGGAAAAGAAAACCAGAAAAACGAAAAAGGAAAAACAACTTTGCAACGGAGTCCCTATAGTTCTTCCAAATCAACCCGCGGTACAAAGTCACTATTCATATGCGTCAGTGGTGTGCAGATAGGCCCCTCCCTTTAGTCGAATTGCCGCGCGAGGTCCCTGACGTGAATCAAAACAGAGGAGGCGCTGGAGGTCGTCGGTGGCTCGCTGATGTTGGCCGGAGATGGCTCGTTGTCGGCGGCTGATGAGCGGAGGAGAATCCCCATCACCCGGCGCACTCACTGGTACCCGTAGCTTGTCACGAGATGGTTCGAGGTGGCCCAGCCACGTGCGCCGGCGGCCATGCTTGGGGCATCTCCGGCGGCAGGGGGCTCCAGGGTCCGAGGCAGCCGACGAATGGGCGCGGGAGGTGCAGCGCGATGCGGAGAAGATGATGCTGTGCATGGCTGATGACGAGGAGGTGCGGAGGTGAGGAACGCGGTGGCGGCTCGGAGCTTGGTCATGGCGGCCATGGCCACGGCGTGCACGGTGGTCGTGCTCTACGACGGCGATGAGAGGCCGGGGATGGTTGCGGTGGTTGCGGCAGTGAGAGGCGGAGGTGGTGGTGTGCTTCACTCAGCATTCGACCGAACAAATTCGCGAGAACGTCCGCACGGCCGCGAGTTCGGGAGCTTGGCCATGGCGGCGTCCGCGACCGCGAGCCTAGAGCGGAGCAGAGTGAGATAGGAGGGAGCGATAGGGAGTGGAGAGGATGGGGAGGAGCTCAGACATCTGTGCTGGAAGAGGCCGGGGCGCTAGGACGCGTGGCAGCAAGGCCAGGCGCGGCTCGCGCATGGTGGACACGTTCGGAAGCACGTGTCGCCCGTTGAGTATTTCCATCGAACAGCTGGCAGGTGCCGAAGTGGGTTGGTTGGGACGCCGATTTGGGCCATTTCTGGGCTGATCTGGGTCTTGAACCTAAAACCAAAGTTGAAGCCCATGAACAGCTCTACACTTTTCATTTAAAGTACAAGGTCATTAGTGTCCTGGTTTAGGAGATAATTAGCATCTAAGTTGGCAATGTCAACACATTACTAACCAAGAAGGAAACTCAAATTTGCTGATCAAAATGAGGTCAATCTTAAGCCAACTTTTTGCATGCTCTTCTACACCATCTACACTCCAACTTTTATATTGGGACCATGTGAAGTTGTTTAACAAAATCTCGAGAACGCGGCATGTCAACATGTCAAGGTCAAATAGTGATAAAACAACTTTTTGCTATTTTGGAAACTCTTATAGAAGGTCCAACTAAGCTCCATTTTGAGTGACACTTGATCCATTGTTTCCATCATGAAAAGTACTACAACTCATATTAAGGAACCTAATTGAGCTACCATATGAAATTGGAAGATAAAATGTCACGAACATGTTGACTTGATGCTGCCGGTTAGGGACTTAGAATATGCTAAGTGTTGGGAAACAGCCCTAAATCTGACTTGTGGGCACTTTTTGAGCATGTTCCACACATTTTCATGGCTTGACTCTTAAACAAAGTTTGTTCCTTATAAAATTCTCTACACCTTTGTCAAAGGGTGCACAGTCATGCAAAGCTCCTAGGTCACACTTTTGAAATGGTCAAACAAAAGTATTCCCGGGTCCATACATGGTCAACCATCACTTAGAAGCACATTTGGGCAAAATGATCAACATGAACATTGTTCCATTAAGTGTCCTAAGTGTGTTGCACATATTGCATTGTATGTTGCACAAACACTAGTTCCCATGGGATGTAAGGCAGGTTTTAGTTATAATCCAAACAAGCATATAACTTATCATTTCATGTGACTTTTTGATTCCAAACTTTATGAAACTTTTCCAGGGGTCCCTATAGATAGGTACTAAGGTGAGACACATGAAGATATTACAATAACACCATCCAAGCATATATCTTGAAAATGGCCTAGATGCAAAGCAAGAGTGCAACATTCAAGTTTAGATTAGGCTCATCTCCGTAGGTTGACCTTGACATCGTCATCTCCACTTAATCTATCATGTTTGAGCTCAAACCCACTGTTTAGTTAGTGATAAACACCTGGGGTGTTACAGGTTTGTTATAGTAACTGTGGTTTTGCCTTTTTCTTTTTTATTTATTTTGGCTAAATCTTTGAAAAATCATAGTAAATCATAGAAAAATCATAAAATAGAAAATCCAATTTTGTTGGACTCCACATGAGTAGATCTACACAGTGAACATATAATATGGTATACTTTAGTACAAAGTTTTTGTTGTAGATTTTGATCTATTTTTTTGTAATTTGGACTCCAATTTTGTTGTACTAAAGCATACCATATTATATATTCACTATGTAGATCTACTCATGTGGAGTCCAACAAAATTTGATTTTCCATTTTATGATTTTTCTGTGATTTACTATGATTTTTCAAAGATTCAGCCGAAATAAATAAAAAAGAAAAAGGCAAAACCACGGTCACTGTAGCAAACCCATGGTACTGTAGAAACCACCGGTTACTGTAGTAAATCCATCGTTTCAAAATCACTTGGGGGTAATTTGACCGGTTTTGAAAAGTTCAGGGGGTAGAATAGACCATTTCATAGTTGGGGGTTTAAGTAGTCCACCCCCTATAGTTGGGGGGTGAAGTAGACTTTTTCCTTTTCACTAATCGGTTTTGAAACCCAAATTTGTACTAGTTATTTGTGAACTCTTTTGTAATATTATTTCCACTGTAACTCTGTGTATGTGATGTGTATCTGCTTAATCATGCGATCTTGGTTGTGAAGTTGATTTACCGAGCTCCTTCGTGACACTCGGTGGACTACCGGGTTTATATAAGTGAGAGTATGAGCGTATTAACGTGTTTAGTGGGGACAACCGTACCTGATCTTGTGTAAATTAGGTGGTTTTGTCACATCCAAGGCAAAATTCAAAATGCCCCGCAAAAGATTTTGTGTAGTAGTGATATGTACCCAATTAAAACAGACATTACACTTAATAGCATTTTTACAAAATTTTCTTGGGCGTAATGAAGAAAGGCACCAAGTGCACCACATGGAATTAAGTGCATTGGTAGCTCCTGGATTCCAATTTGAAATTGAAGTTGAACCTGAGGTCCCTTTTAGGCATGAACTAAATATTGATGGTCACTAAACACCCAATTTGACCATTATATATTCCACCCATATCAAGGTAAAACAACGTCACATGTGCTATATTATGTTTATAATTCACCTAGCTCCACTTGTACATGGAAAATTTATTTGTATGCACAAAAAATTACAAAAATAGACAAATGACATGCATAGGAGGCAATGGGACGTGGCAGGGAGGCCATGGGCCCACATGCCATGTTGGTCGACGCCACCTAGCATTGCCCGATGGCCCTACCCCCTTGCCATGTCACTAATCCAAGTGAGGGCCTCCACACTACTTCTCCACCCTTGACCAAGTTGGTTTGATCCAAAGGACCACATTGAGCTACCTTAGATCCACGGGCCCGCCGTCATACACTTGGACGACCAAAACTGACCTCCAAACCACCTCACCAGCTGGGAAACTGACTTACCTGCCATGCAACCGCCATCCAGGAGCCATCTAGCACCGATAGATGGCAAGGCGATGGGATGGACGGTCGGCCGATGCCTCTTGACGTCGCCTGACAGCCAAGTCACCCCAAACCACCTCATCTTCGCCTACAAGTACCCCCATGTCCTCTACAGACTATAAAAAGGGCTATGGTGCTCGGTGGAGATCATCACTCAGCAGCTCTCAAGCATTCCAAGTGTTCCAAGCTCTCAAGAGTAGTAGCTAGCTAGTAGTGATAAGAGTAGAGCGGAGCTCGCCTAGGAGTCTAGAAGTGTCCTGGTCTGGTATAGCTCCTCTTGTAATCTTTCTTTTAGCATTTACTTTATTTAGTACTTTACTTTGTAAGTACTTTATTCAGTAATATAGCTTTGCTTAGTTCAAGTATTGTCTTGCTATTGTCTATCATTAGTGAGCCTAGGTGCTTGTCCTTTGGCATTTGCATCATTATTATCTTAGTGTTTACTGGTTAGTTTGTTCATTGTTAGTACTTGTTCTACCGTCTCGTTAGGGTGTCTCAATCTTATTTCACTGGAGCTCAGATCAAAACAGCGAGTTTATATATTAAGTGTGGTGCTTAGGCTATATCTTGCCTATAGATACATCTAGATCCCTGGATACATTGTGGTAGTGGCAGGTGATGACAGCCCAGTCTTTCCTTTATATTCCACCATGTTGGTTGTAGTTATTAAAACATAGGGCTCGTTGTGCTTTGTGTTCAGTTAAATCCAACGCAAGTATGACCCTCGTACTAAGGATGATCTCACTATCGTTAAGTTAGTTTTGTTGCTTAAGATTACATACTCTACATCTTACACTTAGCTACACTACACTTCTAGTTACCTATGTTTATATGATCAAAACCCTTTTTATACTTTTCCTTTCATCATCCATACTACTCTCATCAACCCCGTGTTGCCTACCTACCTAGTCTACCTAGCCACATTTCTCGACACGCCAAACCGCCTTCCTTTGGGAAAATATAAATTTGACACTTGATTCTCACCAAGCGAAGTGCTACATGATAGTTATGTGTGCTTGCGGCATCCCCTTTCCTATATACACACTTATGAACCATTGTCAAACAGGCATTTCTAGCACCAATGCTAGGATATACTCGTAATAGTGACATTAAGAAGTGTCAACACTAACTCAGCAACTTGGCTTGAAAACAAATCCAAAGAACCAAGAAGCAATGTTAAATCAACTACACTTGAAGTTTTGTTAATATTGAACTAGGCTATGGAAACAGGTACTTCACGAACATTGAGCCCTTCAATTTTTGTCAAACACCGAAGTGAGGTGGGAGCTCAGACAATAAAAAGCTAAAACCCAAGCTAAATCTTTTGCCAAATTTCTAAAAGCTAAATCTGTGATGCCTCTAAATAAAACAAAATGATAAACTACTTTATTTAGAGGCACCACAAGTTGATTTACTTGTATTGTTTCCATGCATAATAAGCTTGCAACCACTCCTTGAATAAAGCCTCTCTAAAAAAGCAATGAGGGAAATGTTTCTAGGACAAACTCCTTTTTGGTATCTTTGTTCTCTAATTGTTTTAAGATTAAAAAGAACAAGGGGAGTACCATGTCCAAGACCTATGAAAAAAATCATGTTTAGTCTCTTCTCTTTGTTCTCACCAGAAAGAAAAAGAAGTAAGTTGGTAAAGTGAGAACAAAAGCATCTTGTAGAACTTGTATTATTCGGATATTTGTCGCTAAACCTTTCAGGTTAAACACAAAAAGGATGAAGGGTCAAAACAACAACATGGCAACAACTTGAACGAGGCGTCATGGGAGTACACTCTGAGGGATGTCTCAAACATCTACACTAGGCTTTAATGTCAAGTGACATAAAAGTCCTAGTGTGGGGGAGGCTGTCCAAATTCCTCTTAGGCCTCCGCTACTTTGGTACACTGATTTGCACTCCCTCTACCCACTCTTGCTTTATTCTTATATGTTTGCTGTGGTGAAAAATGCTATATACAAAAATTAAACTTAAAATGTGAATCATGCCAAACAATGAACATGACTTTTTAAAGATTGGCCAACATAAAGTTTATTCCTTGTTCATATACTTATTGCTTGTGGACATATCTATATTAGGAAAACATGTCAACTAAGTTATTGTGAAGTGAGATATGGTAAAGACTAAAGAAATCCTATCTTCCTATATAAGCTCTTGGAGATTTCTTGTTTTGATAAAAACATCAAAAATAGATAGCCTCACTTCTCCTCAATGGTGAGATTTCCTACCAAAGCCAAATATCATGCTATATGTTGAAAACCTTCCATATATGCTACTTATCTTTGTATTGAGCTTTGTCAAACTTTGTTGACCTATGTTGAGAATTTTATCATGCTCTTAAGATCAAGGTCACATACACTCCACCAAATATAAGGTATGCTTGTACACTGGAAGTAAGCAAAAACATGCCTTTCCAATTCCACCAAATAAATACTCCTTGTTTGCTAGCATGTTCTTTTCCCGATCATTATCATAAATGAGGAATGGGATAGTATAGAAAAAAAGAAAAAGGAAAAAATGTGGACACATGAAGGTCCATATAAAAAAATATGTGAGGACACATTTTTTGGTCCACAGTCGAGCAAAAAAAACTAGCCATTCTCTCAAATAAAGAATGGAGAAAGAATCATTGCTAGGGAGTAATCATGACCATCCCATTTACACACACATCCACACCTTGATCTGAGTGTATAATATTTTTCTCCATGGATCTATTGTTTGACTTAGCAATATATGCAATGCAAGTGTGGTTTACTTTTATCCTGCCCAAACAGCACAAGCCTACTAGAAGTAGGAAGAAAGGCAAAGCATCAATGCCTTGGTGAGGATACAAACACCATTGAGTGACTTGAGAGTACCATTTGAGGAGAAATATGAGCTAAGTTTTCAATTGCAAAAATTATAAAGACCCCAAGTATGTTTCATAGGGGATAGTGATGACTTGGTGTCAAAGCTATTCCACTTTTCAACCACTCAAGGCGACATGGTAGACACTTCAAATCCACAAGGTACGAGGTATGACTTGGTATATCTTTTATGTTAGCATCATATCTTGAAGTCTTGTTTCATATCAAGTTGCACTTGAATCTTTGTTTTCCCGCTTTGCTCGGGACGAGCAAAGGTTTAGTGTGGGGAAGCTTGTTGACAGTCACTGTTGATATTTGGTAACGCAATTAGGAAATAGGATCCGCAAGCGCACGGATATCGGTGAGCACTTCACCCGAGATGTTATCCTGGGTATCGTATTTATATTTTTACCTTTAGAGAAAGAGTGCCAAAAAATCTATTACTACTAACCTTTAGGCTACAACCACTATGATTCGATGTGAGTGATGTATAGAGAAGACTACAACCGCACTCTTCTTCTAACCTTGGTAAGGATGATCTACTGTTCTATTGGGGAGGTTTACGGAATTCTAGACACCACAAAGGATGTTCAACCCGCACCTATAAACCCTATCGATCCTGCTAACGGGATATGGAATACAAAGGTAACTCGGAATTGTCACGTTCCTCGCTACTACCACGGTCCGGCTAGACGAGGGGATATCTATGAGTATCCTAGCTTAAACACCACGTTTACACTAGAGATGATTACTCTAAACTCTACGCGAAGAGATCAAAGTAAACTCATAAACCAAAGAACAATAAAACAAAGAACTTACTAGAATTTAGAAGTCGAAATACTGAAGAATCCTAAGAACAAGCCTCGGGTTAGAAGAACTTGCTCCCGCAGGTACAACCTCGGAGTAGACACCGACAGGCCGGCTTCCTCCGATCTACACCTCCACTCTATCTCTCTCAATCTAGTAGAACTAATTCTACTTTCACATTGGATGCTAAGCCCTAAGAGGTGGGAACCCTAGAGGGAACCTCTCTCTCTAAACCCTAACTAGAGATATGCAACTGAATAATGAATTGGGGTCTTTTCCACCAGGGGTCAGGGGCCTTGCTTATATAGCCCTTTTGGATGAATCTGGACCGTCGGATCAAACCGACCTTCATCCTACGGTTTTCCTTGATCCTCAAAGGCGGTGGAGCATAATCCACGAGACTCGACCTGATTGGTCCCGGGGACAGGGCGGGCGCCCTAGGGCACAGGGCGGGCGCACTGTGTCCTGGCCCGTTACGGCTCCCGTTCGTTCCCGTGGCTTCTGGAATCTTCTAGATGTAAGATAATTACATGTTCGGTTAATATCCCGTCATTAATCCGACATGTGGGCCTTTCTTCCGTATTTCCTGATAACCCCCTGCAGAAATAGATAAACAGCAAAACTCGTGGAATTCTGTTAGATCAAACCCTAATTCTAGGTGTTGCTTGCATATAGGTCCTTTTCTTTATTTATTTAATGGTTATAATTGATACTTAAGAACCGTCAACAAACACCCCCATACTTAGGCTGTTACTCGTCCTCGAGAAAAGGTTGGTTAATAAAACATCTGGGGTTGAAACATTCTTTCATACCTGCAGGGTGTTGTAAAAATCCACTGTGCACTTATAGTCAGGGAAATATATGGTCAGAGTAAAGAGCCTTTCTTTCTTCTTAATCCCTATCACTTGGAGTTTTTACATATTTTTGAAAAGAAAAACTTAGCATACCTTTATCCTCATAGGTGCTCTCAGAGTCACTCATTATCTTTTATATTTCTCTCTGAGGCTGTTTTGATTTTGCAAAAATAATTCTTTAAGCATACATACCTTGCATTTATTGTATGGTCAAAACCGGATCCGAGGAGAAGAATGCCATACTCTTAGATCAAAGATTTTGAAAATTAAAAACTTGTCACTCTTACTGGCATATTGCTTATTAGAGGGACCATGGGCTATCATTTTCTTTCCATCATATTTTTATCATATCTCATTTTTTTCATTTTGGGTGGATATCGAGGTATCCCTAATTCTACTGCCGGACACTTGTCCATTTTTTTCCACGAGGTTATCGAGCACTTGCTCCTTTTTATTTCCTCGATATATTCATAATTTTGCATAGCCCATGCCTCTAACGCAATAATACTTCGGAAGAGTGAATCTTTCTGAATAAAAATGTCTTGATCTTAGGAGTATGATAAATCTCTCAACAAGGGTCTAACTTGTTTTGAACAAACTCAATACAAAGCAGATAGCTTTAATTAATATTTTCATGTTTAGCAGGCATATAAAACTTGAGGATGGTAGCTATAATTTTGAGATTTTTAAAACAAATTCTCCAAGCAATAAAGATACTAAGAATAAGGTACTCATACCCTTACCATCTCTTATTCCACAATGACTTTTAGCAACACAGGGTTTTGAAATAATTTTAATAATTGCAGGTTTCCAGGAAATATCACAGAGTGAAATTGATCATGATTATAAGCATTTTTATCCTTTTAATTTATCATGTTTAGAGAGATAAAATTCTGCACAAACTAAGGTGAGTGTGTAAGTGTGTAATAAAAGTGTGCAGAGTGTGTACCTAGTTCATGGAGTGGTGCGATCGAAGTGTGTGTGACATGTCAGGGAATCTCCCCCATACTTGTTTTCTTCGTCATTTTGAAGTGTGATAGCTCCGTTGGATGATGAATGAATTACCTTGAATGGTCCTTCCCATTTGCTCCGGAGCTTTCCATGCCCGAAAAGCTTCACCCTGGAATTAAAAAGTAATACCTTATCTCCGGGTGAGAACTCCTTCTTCTTGATCCTCTTGTCATGCCATCTCTTGACTCTTTCTTTGTAGATCTTTGAATTGTGATATGCTTTCTCCCGCCATTCTTCTAACTCCGATAATTGCATTCTTCTATGTTTTCCGGCGATATCTAGGTCCATATTCCATCTTTTTATGGCCCAGTGTGCCTTGAACTCAAGTTCAACAGGTAGGTGACAGGTCTTTCCGTATACCAATTGGTATGGAGACATTCCAATTGGGGTCTTGTATGCTGTCCGGTAAGCCCAGAGTGCATCGGGTAACTTGTCCTTCCATGCCGTTCCCATCTCGTTCACCGTCTTCTGAAGAATGTTCTTGATTTGCTTATTAGAAGTCTCTGCTTGGCCACTTGTCTGAGGATGATAGGGAGTAGCGACGTTGTGACGGATTCCATGTCTTGATAGATAGTGCTCGAAGCGCTTGTCAATGAAGTGTGATCCTCCATCACTTATCACTATCCTGGGGACTCCAAATCTTGGAAATATGATTTCCTCAAACATCCTCTTCGAACTGATATTGTCGGCATGCTTGCAAGGTAGTGCCTCTACCCACTTGGAGACGTAATCAACCGCCACCAAGATGAACTCACACTTCTTTGATGGGGGAAATGGACCCATGTAGTCTATTCCCCAGACATCAAAGAGTTCAATCTGAAGGTTGTTGGTGAGTGGCATGGCATCCCTTGTATTTATGTTTCCGTGCCTTTGACATGGCCCACATCTTCTGATATATTGCTTCGTGTCATCGTATATCGTAGGCCAGTAGAATCCACATTGCCAGATCTTTGAATGTGTACGGAATGCTCCATAGTGACCTCCGTATGGTGATGAGTGACATCGGTCGATGATCTTCAATCCTTCCTCAGTGGTCAGACATCTTCTAAGTAGGCCATCAGCGCATACTCGGAAGAGATATGGCTCATCCCATATATGTGAACGACTTTCCTGAATAAGCTTCTTCTTGTTTGCTCCGGGTGGTACATAACCTGAAACCATAAAATTAACAATATCTGCATACCAGGGGTCAGATCTGTTAATCCCGTAAAGCATGTCGTCCCGGAGTGAGTCATTAATGGGGGGTTCCTGTGAATTCTCAAAGTACATTCTAGACAAGTGATCAGCAACAGAATTTTCTACTCCCTTTTTATCTTTTATTTCTAAGTCAAATTCTTGGAGTAATAAAATCCATCTGATTAAGCGAGGTTTAGCATCTTTCTTAGTGAGCAAATATTTTAGTGCAGCATGATCAGTGTAAACAATTATCTTAGCTCCAACTAAATAAGATCTAAATTTATCAATGGCAAAAACAACAACCAGAAGCTCTTTTTCAGTGGTTGCATAATTAAGTTGAGCTCCTGTCAAAGTTTTACTTGCATAAGCAATTGCATGATGCTTTTTATCTTTAGTTTGTCCTAAAACTGCCCCCACAGCATAATCACTAGCATCACACATAATTTCAAAAGGCAACGACCAATCAGGGGGTTGAATGATTGGTGCAGAGATGAGTGCTTGCTTTAATAAATTGAAAGAATTTAGACATGCATCATCAAATTCGAAAGGAGCATCCTTGGCTAGCAAAAAAGTAAGTGGTCTCGCAATAAATGAAAAGTCTTTTATAAATCTGCGATAAAAACCAGCATGGCCAAGAAAACTTCGAATTCCTTTTATATTCACAGGTGGAGGTAGTTGTTCAATTACTTCAATTTTAGCTCTATCTACCTCAATACCTCTTTCAGACACTAGGTGTCCTAGCACTATTCCTTCTCTAACCATAAAATGACATTTTTCCCAATTAAGGATTAAGTGCTTTTCTTCACATCTTTGCAAAACCTTATCTAAGTTCTCAAGACAACTATCAAAAGTTTTTCCATAAACTGAGAAATCATCCATGAAAACTTCCATACTCTCTTCAATCATATCAGAAAATATAGACATCATACATCTTTGAAAAGAAGCTGGTGCATTACATAACCCAAAAGACATTCTACGATAAGCATACGTTCCATATGGGCATGTAAAAGTGGTTTTGCTTTGATCATCAGGATGGATAGGGATCTGGTGATACCCTAAATATCCATCTAGAAAACAGAAAAACGAGTGTTTTGCTAACCGCTCAAGCATCTCATCTATAAAAGGCAAAGGAAAATGATCCTTTTTCGTGGCTTTATTAAGTTTTCTATAGTCTATGCACATCCGCCACCCAGTGACGGTGCGTTGCGGAATTAGCTCATTCTTATCATTAGTAACAACAGTCATGCCTCCCTTTTTAGGCACAACTTGAACAGGGCTTACCCACTCACTATGCGGCACAGGATATATAATCCCTGCATGCAGCAACTTTATAACTTCTTTTTTAACTACCTCTCTCATCGCGTTGTTAAGTCTACGTTGAGGCTCTCGAGAGGGTGTAACAGAAGGATCTATCGGAATACGATGGGTACAAATCATAGGACTGATTCCTGTGAGATCTTGAAGTGAGTAGCCGAAAACAGAGTGGTGTTTTTCAAGAATGGTCATTAATCGCAGAGTTTGCTCCTGAGTGAGTTTATTACTAACGATCACAGGAAACTCTGGATTATTGTTTAGGAAAGCATAGGTAAGACCGGGTGGTAAAGTTTTGAGTTCTATGGGGGGTCTAGGTGTTTCTGCAAACTCATCTAAGGGTTCAGGTTCAGAAGGTTCGGCCTCTTCTTCAGTGAAGAAGGGGGGGCTTCCTCTTCTAAGTCTGGATCATCTAAAAGTTCTAGAGATGCAGCCTTTACCTCCTCCATAGGATCAGGCAAAAGATATGGCTTGGTCTTATTATTCAAGGAGTGAGAAATTGTCATAGGGAATTTAAAATCCTTTCCAAAAGAAATGTGGAGCTTTCCAGTTTGACCTTCATAAAGGAGTCTTCTAAAAGGTTGTCCAATCAGTAGGTCGAAACCCCATATATCAAAGATATAAAAGTTCAAATGAACCATGGAGCCTTCTACCATAAAGGGTAGGACATTAATAATTCCAAGACTGGGGACTAATCATCCCGAAGATTCCTTTATGACCTTTGTTGTGGGGGTTAAAACAAGTTTCCCAAATAAATTAAGTGCAAAAGCTTCGGACATAATATTGATCCCCTCAACAGGATTATAGAGAGCGTTAAATTGATCAGAATTATAAGCACAGCGTATAGTTATAGAGGGTGTGTCCACTCGGATTACTTCAGAGGAAAGCTCTGACTCCTCTAACCATTCGCTACTCATAACCGAGATAAGCTCTCTCAATTGACGTTCACTTGGTAAACAAATGCTAAATTGGCCGTTTTGGGGTCGGTCTATAGAATGGTAGTTTGAAATGTTTCCAAAATCGGCAAAGAGATCGGATTCTATGTCTAGCATGAAATCAGATGGTAGAATTTCTTCCTTTTGTGGCTCAGAACCTGGGATAGCTAAAGTAGATGAAAAATTTGGCAGAGTGTCTACTTCGGCTTCGTAGGTTTTATCATGGAGGGCATTATCCATCTCAGCTTCTAGGATTCTATTCAAGATCCCCTTAGCTTCATCAGTAGGGATACGAAAGAAAGAACCTCTAGCCATAGTATGCAGCATTTGTTTATTATCTTTCTGAAGACCTCGAAAAAAGTGAAATAAAAGAACAGTGTCTTCAAGCAAAAGTTTTGGACCAGATTCTAAAAGATCAGAAAAACGTTTCCAGGATTTCCCCAAAGTTTCATTATCTTTTTGTTTAAAAGATAGGACTTCGAGATAAGGTCACCAGTATGGTCAAGGGAATAAAAATCTAGACAAAAGTTGGCTCTTAAAACTTCCCATTCACCTTGCTGTTGACTTACCTTCTGACTATACCATCGTCTAGCTTCTCCTCTTAAAGAAAAAGGAAAAAGCTTCCAACGTAAAGTCTTATCAGAGATGCCATCAATGCGAAGACAATCGCATGTCTGCTCAAAATCTCTAATATGAAGGTAAGGGTTTTCGTCTTCCTTTCCCGAAAAAGATAAATTTTGAATCATCGCAATCAACCTTGAACTTAACTTATACTGGGATGTTTGGATAGGCTGTGATGACTCCCATGGTAAAAGGTCAGTTGCTGAAGGTGTTGCGGCATCAAAGATAGATATAGAACCTTGGTTTTCCATTTTTGGTAAAAAGAAAAAGAAAGAATGAAAAAGATAAGAAAATAAAAAGTATGAATACAAGCTAGTAGTAAGACTCAAGGTTATCTCAGCAAACCGTCTTTCTCCCCGGCAACGGCGCCAGAAATGCTTGTTGATATTTGGTAACACAATTAGGAAATAGGATCCGCAAGCGCACGGATATCGGTGAGCACTTCACCCGAGATGTTATCCTGGGTATCGTATTTATATTTTTACCTTTAGGAGAAAGAGTGCATCTGACTAACCAAATCTATTACTACTAACCTTTAGGCTACAACCACTATGATTCGATGTGAGTGATGTATAGAGAAGACTACAACCGCACTCTTCTTCTAACCTTGGTAAGGATGATCTACTGTTCTATTGGGGAGGTTTACGGAATCTAGACACCACAAAGGATGTTCAACCCGCACCTATAAACCCTATCGATCCTGCTAACGGGATATGGAATACAAAGGTAACTCGGAATTGTCACGTTCCTCGCTACTACCACGGTCCGGCTAGACGAGGGGATATCTATGAGTATCCTAGCTTAAACGCCACGTTTACACTAGAGATGATTACTCTAAACTCTACGCGAAGAGATCAAAGTAAACTCATAAACCAAAGAACAATAAAACAAAGAACTTACTAGAATTTAGAAGTCAAAATACTGAAGAATCCTGAGAACAAGCCTCGGGTTAGAAGAACTTGCTCCCGCAGGTACAACCTCGGAGTAGACACCGACAGGCCGGCTTCCTCCGATCTACACCTCCACTCTATCTCTCTCAATCTAGTAGAACTAATTCTACTTTCACATTGGATGCTAAGCCCTAAGAGGTGGGAACCCTAGAGGGAACCTCTCTCTCTAAACCCTAACTAGAGATATGCAACTGAATAATGAATTGGGGTCTTTTCCACCAGGGGTCAGGGGCCTTGCTTATATAGCCCTTTTGGATGAATCTGGACCGTCGGATCAAACCGACCTTCATCCTACGGTTTTCCTTGATCCTCAAAGGCGGTGGAGCATAATCCGCGAGACTCGACCTGATTGGTCCCGGGGACAGGGCGGGCGCCCTAGGGCACAGGGCGGGCGCCCTGTGTCCTGGCCTGTTACGGCTCCCGTTCGTTCCCGTGGCTTCTGGAATCTTCTAGATGTAAGATAATTACGTGTTCGGTTAATATCCCGTCATTAATCCGACATGTGGGCCTTTCTTCCGTATTTCCTGATAACCCCCTGCAGAAATAGATAAACAGCAAAACTCGTGGAATTCTGTTAGATCAAACCCTAATTCTAGGTGTTGCTTGCATATAGGTCCTTTTCTTTATTTATTTGATGGTTATAATTGATACTTAAGAACCGTCAACAGTCACCAAATTCCTATTTTGACCATCAACATTGCACCAAAATGGGAGTAAACAACAACACAAGTGGTGATTTATGTTTACAATTCACCTAGTTCCACTTGTACATGGAGTTTTATTTGTATGCAGGAAATTTGAGTAAAAATAAGTAAAAAGGTGACAAATATAGACACATAGAGACAAGTGGACATGGCAGGAAGCCTTGGGGCCACTTGGGCCCACCAGACTGCCATACTAAGGCGCCACCCGGCCCCCCATGTGCCACATTGGCACTGTCCACGTCACCGATCCGTGGGAGCTGTTCCACAAGCTCTTCCAAACGTTGATTTAAGTTGGTTTGCATCAATAGTCATGATGGAGTGGCCTTGGATCCATGGGTCCACTGTCATGGACTTGGAGCCCCCCAACTGACCTTGGAACCGCTTTACCGGCCAAATCTTCACATGTGCTGCCTTCATAACCGCCTTTGGGTGCCAACCAAGGCCCTATGATCGAAAGGCGGTGAAATCAAGGGCCGGTCGGCGCCCTACCTACGCCGCTTAGCACCCCACTTCCACTACACCGCCTCTCCTTCAGTCACATGCAAGGAAACACACTTTGGAGCAATCCTATGCGTCAGTTTAAGGCAGTTCATTGGCAGTTTGATCCAAGGGCAAGGAGAGGATGTCACACGGATCGCTGACGTGGCAATGGAGTAGCCCCTACTCCACCTTAGGCTATAAATAGGACCCTCACCCCTCACTTGTAACTTGCACCTACACCTAGTTCTCTCTCTACTCTCTCAAGATGTAGCTCCAGTAGTTAGTCTTGGCAGGAGCCCTGCTCTGAGTCTGGAGTAGTCTTTAGGAGTCTGGTATAGCTTTGTGTTTCTTTTGTAAGTACTTTATTAGTGTATTACTTACTATGCAAGTATTATTTCATGTCTTTTACTTTAAGTATTAGTCTTGTGCTCTAGTTATGCTTTGGTTATGCTTATATTCCTATGATAAGTGGGCTCTTAGTAGCATGGGTTGTTCTTCACTAGTTGATGCTTTATCTTAACGTGAGGCTATGTTAGTATCAAATAGTGTAAGCATGGTGCTTATACTATTGGGTACCTTGCAATGTGGCTAGGCCTCTAGATAGATCGGGGTAGTTGGCAGGTGGAGATAGCCCTATCCATCCTATGTATTCCCTACGATAGGTCTAGTTGTTAAATCATAGGGTTTGTGGTGCTTTGTGCCTAGTCAACCCTCTGGGTGAGTTTGGGGCAGGTACGCCTCAAGTGCTATTGCATCCTACCTTGCATTATCTTGGTTTATCTGTATAGCCACAGTCACTAGCTAGAATAGTGCTTGAATAGAAGTAATTTAGGATTCTAGTATTCTCTTTATTTTTGTCCTGCTATTTAGTTAAGATTCCAATTTACCTTTCCATGATTGGATAAATATGTGTTACCCATTTTAGTGTATATCACTTACTCCCACTCTAGTCTAGTCGGTATACTAGTTAGTAGACATGTGATGGTTAACTATCGTCATCATTAACCCTTGCTTCCCTGTGGTAAAATATAAATAACGATACCCTAGAATACTCCCAAGTGAAATGCTACAATGATATTATGTGCGCTTGCGGAATTATCTACTTGAGCATAAGAAATATCAACAAACATTTTTGGTGCCGTTGCCGGGATACAAACCTAGTAGTGACGCTAAGAAATGTCAGCAATCCATACTACTCTCATCACCCCCGTGTTGCTAAACCTACCTACCTAGTCTACCTAGCCACATTTCCCAACATGCCAAACCGCCTTCCTTTGGGTAAATATAAATTCGACACTTGGTTCCCACCAAGCGAAGTGCTACACGATAGTTCTATGCGCTTGCGGAATCCCCTTTCCTATATACACACTTACGAACCATTGTCAAATAGGCATTTCTAGCGCCGTTGCTGGGATATACTCCTAGTAGTGATGTTAAGAAGTGTCCACACTAAACTCAGCAACTTGGCTTGAAAACAAATCCAAAGAACCAAGCAACAATGTGAAATCAACTACACTTGAAGTTTTGTTAATATTGAACTGGGTTGTGGAAACAGGTACTTCACGAACATTGAGCCCTTCAATTTTTATCAAACACCGAAGTGAGGTGCAAGCTCAGACAATCAAAAGCTAAAACCCAAGCTAAATCTTTTGCCAAATTTCTGAGAGCTAAATCTGTGATGCCTCTAAATAAAACAAAATGATAAACTGCTTTATTTAGAGGCACGACAAGTTGGTTCATAAGTATTTATACATTGATTGAGTTGAGAAAGATCCTTGGTTTATGATATTTCACATCATTGAATGTTGTTGGTCATCAAGTTGCACAAGCGTTATTCTTGTTGGTCATCAAGTTGCACAAGCCCTATTCTTGTTGGTTATCGTTTAGGAAGATCATTGGCTAGATTATCACCAACTAGTACCCTACGGAAATTCAAATTAAGTGGTATAGAACCAAAAAAATGAGCAATTGTATTATTTTTTCTAGCAATACTATATAAAGTTAGGTATTGTTCTTTGAGAACCAAGTTTCTCCCAAAACCTAATAAGGGCCCCATTGTGTACATTAGAAGAAGATAAATCTTTTCTTTTTTGTTTTTGAAAATGGCAACACTGACAATATAATTGCCCAACCGACCTATCAGCTATTATTGTTGCTTGTCTGATTGCGTATAGTATTGATAGAATCTCTATAAATAGCAACGGTATGAAGCAGCTAGGATATAGACGGCTTCTGTAAGCTGGTCTTCAACATGTGATTCCTAATGGAACAATGTTTGAGACAATCATGAAACCCTAGATCTAAAATTACTATCATTCTTTCTCACTCTTTAAACACAACCATGAAATGTTAGATCTAATTTTGCTTCGAATTGAGAAGGAGACGATTCATGCAAAAAGAGATGTTTGAGGCATTAACTAACCTCCTTGAGCGACCTCCTTCAAAGAAATGAAGACCAAAACCTCTCCCTTTTATTTTGTAATTTTTGGACCTCCAATTTCGCACCAACGAAAGGTAGCTTGGCTATATAGTTCTGGATGGAGGAGGAAGAAGCAGTATTTATAGCCTTTTTCTATAGGTTGGTCATTAAGTGAACCACCGGTGTAAAACAAGACACTAGCGGTTACCTTAAGTCAACCATCAGTATAAATAGTGCATTTATACTAGCGGTTGATTGGTGGTTTTTACACAACCACCAATGTAAATGCACTATTTACACTGGTGGTTGACATAGGGAAACCGCCAGTATAAATCTATTTGCGCTTATGGTTATTAGCCTAGGCCCATATTTTTTTTTTCTACCGGCACTTGCTTCTTATGAACCGCCTGTAAAGAAAACCCGGTATGAGAAAAAACTCGATTTTGTACTAGTGAACGATCTTGACCGTTAATACACCATGTGGTCCCTGATCGTGATCGAACGAATCATATAGTGTGTGTATATACGCATGCGTGTGGATGCTTTATTAGTTGACAGCTTGATATATACTATATGGGCGCTAGATCTTTCTCGCCCCTGCGCTGCATTTCATCTCCAAAACAAGCATGGACATTTTGGGGATTTTTCTCTCATGAGCGAAGAGTTGAAACTTTTTTGAAAGGCATCCATATATGCAAGTTGCTACGGATCGTGTCGATCAGTCTGTCGCTATTAGCAAGACAGCTCACATGGTGAGCCCATGCAGCTGCATCGGGCCATCGGCTGGATTCATTGCCTTGGAAACGTGCAAAATTGGGCCTATACCTGCAGCAGCACCATGATGTGTACAGGTTCGACCACTACTGCAGAAATGATTTTAGGTGACGGTGCCCAAACATTAACGGAGGCGGACATAAAATCCAACCGCCTCCAAAAATGCTGAGCTATTAACGAAGGCGGTCACATTTATTTACCGAGGCAGCCACGTTCGCCGGCCTTGTAAAATCGATTAACGAAGGCGGTCAAAATCCAACCGCCTCCTAAAATCGATTTACGAAGGTGGGCACCTTAAGACAACCGCCTCCAAAAATAGTTTATTTACGGAGGCGGTCGTCTTTAGGTGCTCGCCTCGTAAAATCCATTTTCGGAGGCGGGCACACTATAAGGCCCGCCTCCTAAAATCCTGGCCTAGCGCCGAGCCCAGCAAAGCCCATATTACTGGGCTCATATATAAGTGAGACTTAGGGTTTCTCACATTTCTCTCCAGCACTCCCTTCCTCTCCCTCCTTGACACGCACGGCACATCCCTCCCGAGCATGCGTCCCTTCCTCCCTGAGCGCGGCACCCTCCCCCTCCCTCTCCCGGTGCCATCCCCCCTCTCTCTCTCCCAGCGCAGGCCCTCCTCCATCTCTCAGTGTGGCGGCGCTCCCCCTCCCTCTCCTAGCGTGGCGGTGCTGCCCCTCCGTCTCCCTGCGCGGCAGCGCTCCTTCCTCCCTCTCCCTGTGGGAGTGGCAGCACACGAGCGGCGACGTGGTGGCGGATCTACCGCCTCCACCAAATCCGACGGCGCTCCTCCACCGCCTCCACCAGATCCGGCCCCGGCGCTGGTGGATCCGGCGACAGTGGCGCTCGGGGAGGCTGGATTCAGCCCCGGCGCAGGCGGATCCAGCGATGGTGGCACTTAGGGAGGCGGATCCGGCCCCGGCCCCGGCCCCGGCCCCGGCGCGGGCGGATCCGGCGACGGTGGCGCTCGGTGAGGCCGGATCCGGCCCCGGCGCAGGAGGATCCGGCAACGGTGGCGCACGGGGAGACCGAATCCGGCCTCGGCGCTGGCAGATCCTTCGGCGGCGGTGGGCTCCACCACGACAGCCAGCGTTGGCGGATCGAGCTCCTCTACTGTAGATCGAGCTCGCCTGCGACGGATCGAGCTCCCCTGCGGCTGTGGCGGCATTGTGCAGCCCAGATCCAGGCCCAGGCCCGGTTTGGGTTGTGGGTTTTTTCCTTTTTTTGTTTTTAATTTATTTTTGGAGGCGGGCAAAGCAACCGCCTCCATTAATCCTTCATTAACCGTGACCTTTCATTGGAGGCGGTTGCAATGCCCGCCTCCAATAATCCTTTTTGCCCGCCACAATAAGAAATTTTGTAGTAGTGGACTGTGGGAAAATGCGAGAAAGAATAGGCCCTTCAGATTTGGAGGGATCTCTCTCTCTCCCTCCAAGGCCTGAACAAACAAGCCAAACTATATGTACTATTTGAGTGCAAGGGGCTAAGGAATATCCCAGATTAATGGAATGGCACTGAGTCGAGCAATTATGTGCATAGATCCATATGTACTTGTTGTCGTTTCACCGTAGCATCTTACATGGAGTGTTAATTATATATATTTATTTAGGAGCTATGTCAAGCAATTATCCCATAACCATCTCTTTCATGTCCAAACATATGTTTTCAATCCTACATGGATGCTGGATTATGATTAGTATTAATATTGGGTCAATATACTGCAAGTCAGTACAAGAATTATATTGTTGTGCAGTTCTTCTGTGGTAGTCTTTGGACGTCATCTTTTCAGACCAAACATCTTTTTTAGGGATTCAGGACAACATCTTCGAAGTAAATAATGGAAAGTCTGATGAACCAATAAACTGCAAAATTAATGGGCCTCAATGCCCATTGTTAAGAGTCAGAATTTTTTTTGCACTTAGCTTCCTTCCATGCAAAACAGATGCAAAGGTTTCGTATTACTCCCTCCGTCCCCAAAAAAGTGATGTTCTGTGATTTGAAATTTGTCCTAGAAAAAATGATGTTCTAAGCTTTAGACATGCTTATGCAGCACATGTTAATTAGGCAAGTAAAGCACGGGACAATTCTTTTTAAGGGAATCAAGTCCAACAAACCAAAGGTACTAGGGACATTTCTCGTCTCCACTAATCTGTCTGAAAAATCATAGAACATCACTTTTTGGGGACGGAGTGCATATATGAATGATCGAATTACTAGCTCTAAGATACAAAAGTATAAATACAACTAAGGTTTAGCCCATGCCCATTAGTCTTCTACATTTAAGTAAAAGTACTAGAAAAGGTTCAGCACACACAGATGCATGGGCAATACTAGGGATTAATGTACATATATATATGGTTCTCAAAAGAGGAAAAACAAATAAAATAAAAAGTGGTCTATATATGCATGGTCCCAGTTATCTTGGCATGCATGCAGTTAGGTTTGTACTGTCCATATATATGGTCCTCGATCGGTTTTGCAGGACTCCATGCCCTTGTGCCCCCATTGGCTGCAAGTTTGAAAATAAAGGAAAGGGGCGAGCTAGTAGGTGTGGTTTTGGGACCAATACGGGGGCTGCTTCAGAGGGCTTTGTTCTAAATTTCGCATCTGTTCTTTCTCGTTTATCGTTTTCTACGTATTAGGGTGATACTGGTGTTATCTAAATTAAATATCTTTCACCCATTGTTTTTTTATTTACATGTTGTATTCTCAGGGAAAATCTACTAGAATACTTTGAATTAGAATGGTAGAATCTTCCAACATTTCCAAGCTCGGAGTCAGAATTATGTAAAAATCAATTATCTGGTAAACCACAGTTCAAGATTATTGTAAGAAAAAGGAAGCCAGCAAACTTGTGACCAACTACCACATAGGAGTATATCTATATATATGATCCCTTCCAGACTCAAATTATTCATGAGGCCTTGTTTGGATGTTATCAGATTCACCTCAATCCACAGTTTCACTCGAATCCACTCCAACACATGTGGATTGATGTTAATTCGGCTACATCCAAACCAGGCCTAAGCTGGTAAATCTGAAGATGAATAACTGAGTATATGGAGCTCCATCGCAGTAGTTCACATAGAGTGAAACACAAGTTGATGAAACATCAAATATGCATATATGGTTTTTTCCACTAGGATTAGCATGCAACACGAATCTAGCTACATACTCCAGCAAGCAGCTAGGCGAGGCGCATGTAGCTGTGCATGCCTGGTTAGGTGGTAGCCGTCCCTGCATGCTCTCCGGTCTCTGCCATGGGAGGGGCCGGGCTCGGGCCTGGGCCCGGCCCACCGTACTCCTGGTCCCATCCTGGCCCACATTCCTGCAGCTTTCCCTTCTCTTAAAAAAACTAGCATATCCAGCAACCCTCAGCTCCATCGGAAAGTCTAAAGCCGATTTTTGTAAGCAAAAAAACTTGTGATTCTCTCTCTAGACAGCTCATTGTTCCTCCAATAAAAGTCTTCCCCACCTGTCACTGCACGCCACGGCTCAACATCCAGCGCCATGTTCCGAAATCCCAACGGGGAGAAAAGTTGAGTATCTACACAAGTATGTTCCCACTACTAAAGAAATTGCTCCAGCCAACTCAAGAATCGCAATAATAAACAAGTATACCGTAAGAATTTTCGTATGTGTACATGTTGTTCAACTTGAACAACTATTGTTCCACACGATCCCTAGGTAAATAACGCTTGAATTTGCTGACGGTCAAAATATGATTGAAGAGATAAAGATGGATTAGAAAACCACGTGCAAACAAAAAGGATCAGGCCGTTTTCCCAGCCTTCGATGAAAATTCGATTTCTGCTGCTCCTACATCTCTAGAGAGGTGTCCAAATATAACAAAGATGAAGCATAAATGGATTTCAAGTCTTTTCCAGAAAATATGGAGGACAATGACATATATTCTTCTGATTATTATTTCATAGAAGGTGATGAGAGGACGGCTCAGTTTAATTTCAGAAGTGCTATTTTTCAGCCGAAAGACTTTATAAATCACCTCAAGCCACTGCATATGAAGGGTCATATCAATGGAACACTGATCAATCACATGTTAGTGGACAATGGGGAAAGTATGAATCTGATGCCATACTCGCTGTATAAAAAAATGCTAAGTCTTGATGAGAAGTTGATCAAGGCTAGTATGATGATCAATGGAGTTGAGGAGGAGAGCTTATCTGACCAAGGGAATTGCATCTATGGAAGCTGGCTATTGGGAGTAAAACGTTGGCCACTGCCTCATTCGTTGCCGAGGTAGGAGGTAGTTATAATCTTGTCTTCGGACGTGATTGGATTCATGCCAATCAATGTGTACCTTTGAGCTTACACTGGTTTCTCGTCCAGTGGGTTGATGATAACATTGAGGTAGTACATGCAGACACATCGACCTGTATTGCAACGGCCGATGCTCTTTTGCTTGTGGGGCATGCTGGTATGAGTTGTTTGACAGGAGTAGACCTTGCTAATTTTGTATATATTAGTTGCACTAAAGAAGGTTTTATTCCTATTTCGTTAAAGCCGATTGATACTCAGCTCAATATCCATATGTAATTCCCTCAAAAGCACTGATGTGTCAGGAAAAAACCTAAAAATTCTTCCGAAGTGTTTGGTGAAAAACCTAAGTGATGTTCAAAGTTCTAAATAGCAAAAAAAAAACAGCAAGACCGGTTTATCAAATAGCCTAGTAAAGGTAGATCAAAGACTCCCATAGACAAACCAAAACATCCAAAGGTTGGAACTTGAGGGCCAGTGAGATCAAAATATCCAGCAAAGAAGTGCAATCACAACTAGCTTTTGGCTGATTCTATCAATCAACCCATTAGGAAGGAAGAAAAGTTTGTTCTCCTCCTAAGCAAATGTATGTGCCCAAGAAGGAGGTTCCTGTTGCTCCTATGGAGGTCATCAAGCAAACATTTATTACAATTGTCTCTAAAGAGGTACCGCTTAATGAAGTTGATGAGTCAATAGTAGTTGAAAATTTGGTTCAATCCTCTATGCAAAAAGTGAAGGAAAGAGTTGCTCCAAATAAAGATAAAGCCAAGAGCAGCAAGCTGAACTCCAAGTACTTCCAACCAAAGTTTGACCAAGATGCAACGGTGCAAGCTTCAACGTGTTCGTTGTAAGAAATTCAAGCAAGATGCTTAGAGTTTCTTATTGATGGGGATGAGGTTTCTAATCTTTTGTCAGGTGGACGTAACTATTGATTCGGTGGAGATGCAACATACCAATCTAGCTTCAGATCAAAAGAACCCAAACCTAGCAACTATAGCACCACGTCTCCTATAATTATCAACCATGTCACAATCTAGTTGACCTCGTAAAAAAGGATAATCTCTACAAGCGAATCCAAGAACACAATCAAGAACTTAAAAGAATGCAAACTCAATTCAGCACTCGAATCTAAGGTCTCACAAATTGTTGAACAAATTGTTTTAAGACAAATTGATCTAAGCAAAATCCAAAACCTAGCTAACCTGGGCAACAGCTACTAAACATGTACTAAGGGTGTGGATAACCCTTGGACGCGCACCCTAATGGGCTCTAAGACCATACACGGCCTGTCGACAAAACCTGGTTGGCAGTCTACCGAGGGGTATGCCCAAGGTAGTAGATTGTCGGCAGATAGGTGTGCAAGCCACAAACGAGATGGTGATGCAGAACAACACGCGGGTTTACCCAGGTTCAGGCCGCCGTGTGGGCGTAATACCTTACGTCCTGCTCTGCCTTGTTATTATTGTCTCGAATAATGTATTACAAGCTAGATTGCCCTAGAGTATGTTTCGATGTTTTTGAGGGGGTCCCCTGCCCTCCTTATATAGTCCGGGAGGCAGGGTTACAGATCTGGAAACTAATCTTAGTCGGTTACAACTTACAATTGCCATATAGAGCCGGATAAGGATTCCTAATCTAACCGACCAAGACCTTGCTTGATTCCCAAGTCTGGTTTGGTGCCTTGCGTGAGACTCCATCCCGATGATCTGGATCGCGCGTCGTCATGTAATGGGCCGGACTGTCTGGCCTGGACCTGCCCATGTCTAGCCGTAAGGGTATAGGGGTTTATACCCCCACAGCTAGTCCCTGAGCACTATGTATTTTGTATTGACACACTGTCTTAGTCTTCTTCAACTTGCGAGGTTCGTCTTCACATCACCTCGAAATGTTAGCCGAGCATGCGCTAGTGTTCCGTCTGGATCAGGAATCAGTAAACCATGATTGTTGATGAAGATTGCAGTTGTTGGTGAAGATTGCATAGTGATACAAAAAGAAAAATTTTCTTTCATGGTGAAGTGTACCCACTTGTATTTCTGAGAAGAAATGTAAGTGTGCGCACTTGATGGAAGTAACTTACGATAAATTCCAGATCATAGGGGCGAAAAATAGAAACAATTCACCGTCAGGTGAAGTGTACCCACTTAGTCCCCGAGCCTGGTAATAGGTGACGTAGGCACATGATGCTAGGGTCTAAAAAAGAATCCTCAAGAACCAATGATCATTATGCACCGTCAGGTGCATCATATATGATGTAGCCCCCGAGCTTGCTGGAAGGCGAAAAAGAACCTTGTAGCAAGGTCTAAGAATATCAAGCGTTCATCGACTGTATGCAAGCATAGTACATGTAGTCGAACAAGGCCCCGAGCTCGAAGCTCTAATTAATAGTCCCCGAGCTCGGAGGTCTAGCGTCGTGTCCCCGAGCTCGGAGGTCTAGCAACGAGTCCCCGAGCTCGGAAGTCTAGCGACGAGTCCCCGAGCTCAGGGGTCTGGCGATGAGTCCCCGAGCTTGGAGGTCTGGCGACGAGTCCCCGAGCTCGGAGGTATGGCTGCAGGTCCCAGAGCACGCTGGTATAGCGAGTCCCCGAGCTTGGAGGTCTGGCTACAGGTTCCGGAGATCAGAGCTCTGGCTATAGGTTCTAGAGCTCACTGGTCTAGCGAGTCCCCGAGCTTGGAGGTCTAGCTGCAGGTTCTAGAGCTCAGAGCTCTAGCTACAAGTTCCAGAGCACAGTGGTCTAGCGAGTCCCCGAGCTTGGAGGTCTAGCTGCAGGTTCCAGAGCTCAGAGCTCTGGCTACAGGTTCCAGAGCACACTGGTCTAGCGAATCCATTGCCACGCTGTCTCGGTATCTCTCTTTCTTTTTTCTGCTTTTCATTTTCATGTTTGTTTGTTTTTTAATTGGTCCAATCTGACACGCTGATGACGTGGGCGGCGCCGCAGTTCCTTTCTGGCGCATCATGTGAACAGTGACCTAGTGTCTGTAACAAGACACGTTTGGGTCGCGTACCAAACGGCGCCAAAATCGAAGGGACACAATTTTTGCGGAGGAAATCTATCAGTTACCACAAATCTCGTACCACGTGCCCCATTCTTTCGAAAACTGAATCGACCTTGCCTCCTAAAGACCGGGAAAGGGAACGATTTCAATCTACTCACACTCGCATATTCACAATCAACCGTCTTCTTGCTTCCGCCGTTGCCGCGCCATTGTCAGCCCAGAGCCCTCTCGAGCCCCAGTGCCACCACTGTAGTGCAATCCATAATCATCGTCGTAGGCATCGACAAAGTTGCCCCAAGTTCCTCACGCGCCGCCGCCGCTTGAATCGCCGCCACCAAACCCTAGCCACTGGGAAGAGCGACGCCCTCCTTTTCCTCCGTAGAAAGGAAGAGTCAAAAGAGTCAGAGAATGGCCACAAGGAAGACAAAGACGGAGGCCGAAGTTCACAAGGAGATCATGAAGGAGTGGAATATGTCAAAGTGCACCCCACTCAATCTTGAGCGACTGGTGCAGATTGGTGTGCACTCGATCTGGAGCCATTCCCGGATCCCAAAGGAGGTGAAATTGTTGTTTTTGAAGAATACTTTACTCATGGATTTGGTGTTCCTGTACATCCATTCTTGCAAGGGCTCTGCAACTATTACGAAATCAGTATCTGCAATCTGCATCCGAATTCTGTGTTGCTTGTTGCTTGCTTCATCCATCTCTGCGAAGCATACGGTGGTTTCCAACCCCACTTCAACTATTTTCGTCACTTGTTTTGGTTGAAGAAGAAAGGAGGTCGTGGTGGCTCCAATGTGGCTGGTGGCTGCTATCTGAACATGCGGGAAGGGATCAGGGCAGAGTACCTACACTGCCCTTGGAAGACCACATTAGAGGACTGGTACAGGCATTGGTTTTACATCCGTGAAGAACCAAGCCAAGCCTCATACTGCGATGTATCCTTGGTCCCAAAGAAAACTAACAGTTGGAAAGAGTTGTCGAAGAACACAATCCAGATTGAAGCAATAATGCAGCTGCTACCTTGGTCAAGGCTAGATGGACCAAGTGTAGTTGGTAATGTTATCAGTCATCGGATCCAACCATGTCAGGCCAGAGTGCACGCAGCATATGAATACCAAGGCCGCATGGACCCGACCAGGATGAGGAATGAAGACCTCGAACCGAAAGAAGTGAAGATCAAGGTCCGAGACCTGTTTAATCCGAAAGATCCCAACTTCAAGAAACTGACAGTCATCGAGCCAGCATTCAAGCTTACTCGCCCACCACCATTGGTAAGTCAAATGTTGTCTGCTAGGTTATCCTTGTGATTGGAACGCTGCATAATAACCACTTTGTTGGTGTGCTGTCATTTTGATATTCGTATTGCTATCTGTTGCCCAGTTTAATGGACAGGAGAGAGCACAAGCATTCGTCTCTTATCCCCCAGGTGTGGAGTGGCCTGAGGTCGTGCCGCGGGCCCATGATGCACGATCGCTGCCTGTGGACGATGATCCTTTCGAAGTTGATTGGCTTGCAATTGAAGATGAATCAGAGCAAGCCAGCCGACTTGCAGGCAAGAAACCAGTTGTTGCCCCGACGAAGAAAAGGGGCCAGACCTCACAAGGAGCCTCCTCAGATGAAAATCCAGAAGGGGTAAGTGACCTGAAAGAAGCAGAGGACCCAGAAAGCAAACGTCGATGCCTTATTACTGATTGGCCAGAAGAGGAACATGAGGAGGTCAAGGAGGTCTCCGGTATCGTAGCAAGCAGCCGGAGGGAGCGGCCTGCTAGAAGCCAAGAGCCAACATCGTCGTTGCCAACAACTGAGCCACCACCTCGACCACCGCAACCACAGGCATAGGCCTCAGGAATACCAAAGCCTGCTGCCGCCGTTAGAAGTGACGTGGCTAAGCCAGTCCCGGCCACCGGACTAGTGGCAGAGAAGGGTGCCGGGCCCAAGAAGGCGAAGAAATATCGGTTTGCCATCGTATTCCGCTGTACAGACCTATAAGTCATTGTGAACTTGTATGAGTATAACATAATTGGTCTATATCATCACTTTTGTAACTTGTTGTGGATTCGTATAGCTCTGCATCGACCCAAAGGCCAGAAGAACTGTCTGGCGTGCAACACCGCCACCACCTAAGGCTACCATCACCGAGCGGTAGGTCCTGGGGCAGACCAGAGCAGAGAAGGTAGTCCCCAAGTCGCAAACGCCTTCAGCATCTGCTCCTGGTCCGCAGACTGAAACTTTAGGGCAAGCAGGAGATGGTGGGGCCCTAGAGCTGACGGAACAACCATAGGAGGCCCCACAACCAGAAGGACAGGACCAGCCAACCCTAGAAAACCCAGAACAGCCTAGCCGGCGTCAGAGAAATAAGAAAAGCCCTAGTCGGCCCTAGAGCAGCAAGGCCCAAAATCTGCAGAGGTTGTTGGGACCACCAATGAGCCAACTGGAAGTGCCAGACCAGGAGAAAAAGTCGAGTCTTCAGCCCCAGCCATGGAAGAAATCCTCGGGCATTGCGAAGAAGAAAGCATATTTTGTGGTACCCACTCCTACACTATGGAGATCCCAGTAGGAGACGAGGTCGAGGCCGTAGAAGTAGTTGGAAAAATATTCCTGGAGGAAGTGAAGGTAAGCCTCTCGCAACTGTATAATCTGTTGTCGTATAATCCATAAGAACTGCTTTGTGATCCTGTGTAATGCAGACTGTAGCCGAGAAAAACAAATAGCTGAGTGCAGAACAGAAGAAACTGCAACAGCAGTTGGAGAGTTATGCGAAGCAAAGCATCGAGCACGAAGAAAAGATGCACACGGTACTTCAACGGCTGGAAGTGGTTGAGAACCAGAGATCGGGTAAGGGTCCCTTCTGTTGTAGGTACTCAAGCTCTGTAGGGTGCCGTATTACTGTACTATTCATAATCAAAGTATTGATACAGGTCTAGACATCAAAGTCAGCCGGCTTCGTGAAGAAAATGCTCAGGTAACTGCTGAGCGTGACTAGCTGACCGAAGAGAAGACCCAATGGCTGCAAACACAGCAGGCCATGAAGGAGGAGAATGCTAAATTAGCCAACGATCTGGAGAGTAAGTACTCCTCATCTTTGTCGTAGCTTTTATTGAAGTTTACGGCGTTAAATTCTTATTGACGTGACGCCTTGCAGTTGTAAAGAAAAAATGCCAAATTGCACCTTGAGAAAATGAAGAAAGACTGCGATGACCTGGAGCTTCAAAACCAGGCTGGTGCAAAAAAGATCGAGGCATGGTCCTAGAAGTGCAACAAGCTCATGAAGGAGCAAGAGGCCCTTAATGGCAAATGCAAGATACTCATCAAGGAGCGAGAGACTTGGAAGCACGCCTGCACTGAGATGGCAAAAGGGATCGCACCAGTGCTCGACGTTATTGGCACCGACTCCACCGAAGCTGGAGTGGAGGCACAAAAAATAGGCCTAGTCGAGAAATCCCAGAAAGCCTGGGGATGGCTCCAACAATGGACGAAGGACATCAAGGAGTATGTGGGTGCACATGTACTTAGCTTGGTACGTGCCCACTACCCTTTGTTGGATATTGCTCGCCTTGAAGCTGGTTATCCCAGGGAGGTCGGGGTGGAGCGAGCTGACGAGCTGCGGTCAGAGGAGATGAAGCATGCTGCCGCGATCACGAAGGACATCATCTTGTGCCTAGCTGTAGCCCCATCAACCGGAGGAACAATTCAGTTGTACGTGGGTCAAATACCCGTGCCACCATCTCTGGCTTCTAGCGAAGCACATTCTGCTCCATCCTCGACCACGTCAAAGGTCTCCGAACTACCAATGAGCCAACAGTAGGAGGAACCTATGAATAGTTCATAGGAGTAGTTAATTTTCATAAGCTTATTGTAAACTCGTGTCTGCAAAGAGGCAAGCTTTTAATAAGGTAATGAGTAGTACAATGTAAAGATGTTTATGTTTTTGTATGAAAAAATGTTAAAGCTTTGTATTGCGTGCAAATTTAACTAAGTTAGAACAGCAGAATGTTCTGTGTTAGTTGTTCCGGCGTAATCGATGAGAACTAAGTTAGAACAGCGGAATGTTCTATTTTTAGTTGTTCCAGCGTAATCGATGTCATCCTGTAGGTCTGTACGGCTTTGGAGAGTCCAGTGATCTAAATGTAAGGCTGTCAAAGCCTGTATACACGTAAGAGTACGACTGGTCTGGCCAAAGGGCATCTGCCGACCACCCAAAACGTAGAGGGCGGATCTCGTGCACGCTATGAGTGAGGTCGAGGACAGAGCTGCTCCGAGAACCCAAAAGGATTGGTGATCGATGTACTGGTTTATCAAAAAGTTATTGTAGTTGTAGAATCAACAATGCAAACAAGTGTAGTCAACTGTAGTCGAGTATATATATATCATAATTTAAAGTACAAAAGCAGTACAGAAAAAAGGTACATATCTGTATTTGAGAATTAGGGGTAAAAATGCCTAAGCTTGTCGATATGGACGGAGTTGGGCACGTCAGTGCCATCAAGTCTTGGAAGCCTGTACGAAGTAGGACGTGTAACAGCCTTGACGATGTATGGCCCTTCCCATGGAGTTGCCAACTTGTGGACGCCATCTTGGCTAGTCTTCCATTTCAATACCATGTCGCCGACCACAAAGAAACGTTCCTAAACATTTTTGTTGTAGTACCTTTGTAACACAGCGAGGTACTTGACCGTGCGTATATAGGAGTCAAGGCGTCGTTCCTCTGCACTATTCACCTCGAGCTCTCATTGTTCAGTAACTTGATCTTCGTTGTAGTTCTCAACCCGAGGTGACCGAAATTCAATGTCTGCTGGGAGTACAACCTCGGCACCGTAAACCATGAAATATGGCGAGACACCAGTATTACGACTAGGCTGTGTCCGAAGTCCCCAGACCACAGCTGGTAACTCCTTAATCCACCGTCCAGGGCCTTTGTCATTCTCTCTATACATCCGTTTCTTCAATGCATCCAGAATCATTCCATTAGCCCGCTTGACTTGTCCATTAGCTCTGGGATGCGCCACCGAGACGTATTTCACTACAATGCTCTGTTCATCACAGAAGTCCCAAAACGTGTTCTCGGTAAACTGAGTCCCTAGGTCTGTAATGACGTTGTTGGGTATACCGAAGCGGTGGATGACATGGTCGAGGAACTCGACTGCTTTTTTGGAAGATACCTTGACCAAGGGCATGTACTCTATCCATTTAGAAAATTTATCAATCAGCACGAATACGAACTTGAAGTTACCTGGTGCTGGTTTGAAGGGTCCAATCATATTCAGGCCCCAGCACGCAAAAGGGCCAGGAGGCTGGTATGGTCTAGATCTCATGGGCTGGCACGTGAACTCTTTTGGAGAAAAACTGACAATTGGCGCAGTGTCTAACAAGCTTCTCTGCATCAGCTACTACGGATGGCCAGTAAAAACCTGCACGGAATGCTTTACCAACCAGTGTCCGAGATGCGGCATGATTACCACAGGTGCCAGAATGTATTTCTTCCAAGAGTTTAATATCGTCTTCTTGCTCAATGCACTTCATCAATACTTCTACTTTTGCATTTTTGCGCCACAGCTTACCCTCGACCACCAGGTATTGTTTGCTACGGCATATAAGGCGTTCATTCTCATTTCGATCAGAGTACCCGGTGCCATTTGTTAGAAACTTAATGAATGGAACACGACAGTCCACTATCTTAGTCGAGGTCTGAGATAGTCCCACGGTTGTGGGAGATAGTGCCATAGTGGTCGGTGATGGAACCATAGCTACCAGAGGCTCGTCCAGGGGCTTCTCGACCATGGGGTCACCTTCTTGCTTAATTGATGGTTTTAAAAGGTCTTGAACAAAAACGCCATGTGGTACTTGAGCTCTAGATGATCCTAACTTCGACAGCGCATTGGCTGCTTGATTTTTGTCTCGGACCACATGGGAATATTCAATGCCGTAAAATTTTCCTTCAAGCTTCCTAATTTCCTTGCAATATGCATCCATCTTCTCACTAGTTGTATCCCAGTCCTTGTTGAGCTGGTTAATAACTAGGGCTGAGTCGATGTGGACGTAAAGGCGCTTGATACCGAGGTCGACTGCAATGCGCAAACCATGAAAACATGCCTCGTATTCTGCAGTATTGTTAGATGCTGGGAAGTGAATCCTGAGGACGTAGCGCAATTGCTCATTGGTTGGTGATATGAATAATATGCCCGCTCCCGCACCATCAATAGTCAGTGAGCCATCAAAATACATTTTCCAGTAGTCAACGGGTCCTTGAGAGGTCGGAATACTTAAGTCTATCCACTCGACCATGAAGTCAGCCAGTGTTTGGGATTTGATAGTGTCGCAGCGTGTAAACTCCAGGTCAAAAGGACATAGCTCCATTGCCCATTTGGCGATGCGCCCATTTGCATCTTTGTTGCGTATAATGGTACCAAGGGGAACTCAGTTTTGATCACCACGTGGAACCCGTCAAAGTAATGTTTCAACTTTCGGGTTGTAATGAGTATGGCGTAGATCAATTTTTGAATCTGAGTGTACCTAGTTTTGGACTCGTTGAGCACCTCACTGATGAAATAGATTGGGCGCTGAACACCATAAGTGTCGCCAGGATCCTCGCGCTCGACCACCAGGACAGTGGAGACGACTCGATCAGTCACAGCAATGTAGAGTTGAAGGACTTCTCCTGACTTGGGGGCAGTAAGGATCGGAGGTGATGCAAGGTACTGCTTCAGTTGTGTAAAGGCAATATCTGCTTCTT